>JAEIIO010016990.1:0-11937 GCA_018874655.1 Drosophila diplacantha | reverse complement strand
AATAATACATAAAAACTAAAACCGAAAGGGAAGCAGAGAGCAACTTTCCAAATCCGTTCACTAGACCCAAGACACAACCAACCTGGCGACCGTGAAAGTTACGAGTAGGTGATTATCCAAAAGCCAAACCAAGTCCTGAAACTCTCTGCCAACTTTCTCCATTCCGGTTGTCGTTGACACGTAATTGACTTTGTCCGCACTTTCCACGAGGACAATTTGTGCGCCACTTGCTTGGACCAATTAAACGCCATCGATGACCAATTGCAGTTGTCGCGAAATTGCTCGCGAAGATTGCCCCAGCGTAATGACAGCAGACGGGGGGGATTGGATGTCCTGTCCTCCAGCACCGAACAGTGTCCAGTGAACCGTAATCAATGCATAATTTTAATGCAATTTCTTGAATGCAATTACAGGCGGAATGTCTTTTGGCTATAAAAGCCAGAACAGCAACCATAGCGACCATAGCGAAAAAATGCGAGTCCTCCGTGCCGGGAAAATGCAAAAGCGAAGGGACAGCAGCTCGTTAATATTCGGAGTGATGAAAGTTCAAGTTATCCCCTGGCTCCGCTGCTGGCACCGTTGGCTACCTCTGTTATTTTTCGCCGCCGCTGTCAGTGCGGCGGGGCCACGTGTCACTGGCAGCTGGCGGAGCGAATATTCCCCAGAGGATCCGGATCCAAACTCGAAAACACCGTGGGGCAATCAGTTGCCGGATATGCTAGTCGCTTACTATCGCCACCACGGCGTTCACAGTCTGATGCTGGTCGTTTGTCACACGGACATTGGTGAATTAACCCTCTGCATGCAATGTGCTTTTCGCACAAATTTATGACCCAACAATGCACTGAGAGAAATCAGAATAATATGGGATACTCTTGAGAGTTCTGTAAACCTTTTCGTTTAAATTAGACCGTGCGCTTTCTGTCTTTGATCCTCCAGAGTTTTATATACATTTTTTAAATTTCTATTTTCAAAATGGTCTAGAAATACTCAAGTTTTTTCTCTGTATTTTCCTGTTTTTCCTTTCTCAGCGGATGCTCGGCTTTGGACGCTGTGGCAGCACTTCAACCTGAATGATTTTTATGTGCAGGTCAGTACGGAGACATCGTTGAGGGACCTGCAATATGTCGATGTCCTGGATGAGGAAAAGGAGGCTTCACCGCCCCAGACTTTCCATGCCAACAACTCCACCCACTGGGCCACATCGTTTGTACTACCCAAGTCGTCCTACAAATTGGGAATCCTTCTGCTGGAATTTCGTAGCGAGTGTGCCTTGAATCTGCTCCGTTGGTCGGCGGCATCGGAACACAATTACTTCACCACCAATCGTTTTTGGTTACTCCTTAGTGAGGATGGGGAAGACGTGGAGCTACTAGAGGATCCCGAAATATTCATTCCGCCGGATAGCGAATTAAGGGTTCTCCACTACGAGGCGCTGGATGGGAACTTTTCCACAAGCCTGATAGATCTGTATAAGGTGGCTGCCTGGAAGCCCCTGAAGAGAACATTGGTGGGCAAAAACATCCGAAATCGGAGGCATATTATCCATGCCCTGCAGCACTTTGGTTCGGCGATTACCTACAGGCAAAATCTGGAGGGGATTGTCTTCAATTCGGCCATAGTTATTGCCTTTCCTGATCTCTTCACCAACATTGAGGACTTGTCGCTCCGACATATAGATACTATATCCAAGGTTAATCATCGATTGATGCTGGAGCTGGCCAACAGGTTGAATATGAGGTGGAAGAACCCATAATTATACCTGCATTATTTATATTAATCTTCTCACTTCCAGTTACAATACTTACCAAACCGTCAACTATGGCTGGCGACAGCCAAATGGTTCGTTTGATGGCCTGATGGGTCGCTTCCAGCGCTACGAACTGGACTTTGCCCAGCTGGCGATCTTTATGAGATTGGATCGGATTGCTTTGGTCGATTTTGTGGCTGAAACATATCGCGTCCGAGCTGGCATTATGTTCCGGCAACCGCCTCTATCGGCTGTGGCCAATATATTCGCCATGCCCTTCGAGAACGATGTGTGGGTCTCGATCCTGATGCTACTGATCATAACCACGGTTGTCTTGGTCCTAGAACTACTCTTCTCGCCGCACACGCATGATATGGCCTACATGGATACGCTGAACTTTGTGTGGGGGGCCATGTGCCAGCAGGGATTTTATGTAGAGGTTCGGAATCGATCGGCAAGGATCATAGTCTTCACCACATTTGTGGCTGCCCTATTTTTGTTCACCTCCTTCTCGGCTAATATAGTCGCTTTGCTTCAGAGTCCCTCGGATGCGATTAGATCGCTGGCCGATCTGGGCCAGTCGCCCCTTGAGATAGGTGTGCAGGATACGCAGTATAATAAGATATACTTTACGGAGTCCACGGATCCTGTGACCAAGAATTTGTATCACAAGAAAATTGCCTCCAAGGGCGACAATGTTTATATGCGCCCGGTTTTGGGTATGGAAAGAATGCGGACTGCCCTATTCGCATACCAGGTTGAGCTGCAGGCGGGCTATCAGATCGTCAGCGACACCTTCAGTGAGCCGGAGAAGTGCGGCCTGATGGAGCTGGAACCATTTCAGCTGCCCATGTTGGCCATTCCCACCAGGAAGAATTTTCCCTACAAGGAACTCATACGACGACAGTAAGGACTTCCGAATTCCGAATAGTAGCCAAAGTTAAGCATTTGTTCTCCCCCAGATTACGCTGGCAACGGGAGGTGAGCCTGGTGAATCGCGAGGAACGCAAGTGGATACCCCAGAAGCCCAAATGCGAAGGTGGAGTGGGCGGCTTTGTCTCTATTGGCATCACCGAATGCCGCTACGCCTTGGGCATCTTTGGCTGTGGAGCTGCCGCCAGCTTTGGCCTTTTTCTCTGCGAGTTTATCTTCAAACACTTTAAGCTAGTCTATGGCATTGTTAAAGGATATCGAGAGATGCAGCGCTAGGGCTGCACAAGACAATATATTTTATATTTTAGAAAATAGTAAAGGAAACTTAGCTTAAATAGGTATCGACAATTCCCGGACAACGGCGCGCAGCGTTTCCGGTGTTTTGAACTGCCAATTTTGGATGTTCTTGCTGACGCGACACCAGGACTCGCCGTGCGTGGGTTCTGCGGCAATACAACGATCTATGACCTCCTTCTGTTGCTGCTCCGTGCCGTGAAGCAATTCAAACTTGTAGAAATACGCCCAAGCATCGCCCAGATCCGGATCGATCTTAACCTGCAACAAACCAGGAGTTAGCTTGTCTTTGACTTAATAAGAAACTATATAACTATACTAACCGTTCGATTGAACCAATCCCTGCACTTTGAGAACTTGTGCTCTGACCAGAAAAGCTTCGACACAGCCAACAGCACATGGGGATCGTGCTCGCACTTCTTAAGCGCATCCACAGACTTGGTCTTGCGCTGAGGTTTCGTCTCCATAAAGATGGCCTCTGCCCAGAGTTCGCCGGCATTGGGGCATTCCTGCAGGGCTCGTGCCATCATGGTGCTGGCTATCTCCTTGAGACCCGCTCGCAGCTCCACCCGTATGGCCTCCAGCCATAGAACAGCCACCTTGGGATTACGCAGACGACCTCGCTCGAGGATGGAACGCGCCTTGGTCAGCACTCCCTTGCGCTCCTCCAAATTCGCTGACAGAATCCACAGCGGAATGGATGTTGGGCACTTCTTCAGGCCCAGTGTGTATGTGGCGGCCGCATCATCCGTTCGCCGCTGTTGCTCCTCGATCTGACCCTTCATCATCCAGAGTTTCGGGAAATCGGGAAATACTTCCACGGCCTCTTCCAGCAACCGCAGAGCTTCGTCAAATCGCTCCAACGCCCATTCCAAACGGGCTGACTTCATCATTACCCTTGGCGTGGGAGCCGATCCTCTGGCCTTGGCCAGCAAGCGCCGCGCCCGTTCGTATTCCGAATTTTCCGATTCCAGCTTAACGGCCGCCAACCAAATGTCCTCGGAATTGGGATTGGCCTGGAAGGCCAACGAGAGAATACCTCTGGCCGCAGGAACATCCCCGGCCATCCACTTGGACTTGGCGCCCATCAGCCAAAGGATCTCCGATTTGGGACAATGGGCAACGGCACGTTGCAGCAAGGCTTCCAACGATTCGCGTGTCCCGTGGTTCTTCTCGAAGTATGCAGCTCGTAGCCAAATGCTCTTCTTGGAGGGAAACACCTGGAGGGCATGAGCGAAGACGGCCCGGGCACACTCAAAAGCATTCTCCTTGGCACACTAGAAAATGGATAAATATTGTTATTTGGGATATATGATCTAGGATATTTCTACTTACGAAGTCCGCATCATCAATCCAAGTCTGCTTACGATCCTCTTCCTCTACGCCGATTCCAATGACTGCCTTTACAATGGCCTGACAGCAGTTGACAGCTCCCGATTTCTCCGATTCGATGGCCTCCTGGAACCAGTGATCGCGATTGATCTCCACCCCGTTGACGGTCAGCGAGGTCAGTGATCGATCAATGATCTTCTCCACCATGTGTATGTTGCCATTGGCTTCCTCTAGCTTGGCAGCTGTTGTCCAAATCTGCCGATCCGTTGGTATATTCTCGCGAGCTTTGTTCAAAACCTTTCGGGCATTTTCGTAGGTTTCCAAGCGGGCAAGGGCCAACCACAATTCCACGCTGGTGTTGCAGCATTCCACAGCTCGGGAAAGAAGGATGCGCGCATCATCTGGATTCTCCAGCTCCACGGCGGCTTTCCACAGACGGACAGAGTTCGGAATGTGCTCCAAAGCTTTGCGGAAAACGCGACGTTTGGCTTTTGTTTCTGTCTCCAAGTCGGCGGCCTTTATCCAGATCCTAACAGACGTTGGAATATGACGAGCAGCTTGTGCGATGACTGCCTTTGCTGTATCCGGCGGTTGCAGGCGTGCTGCCTCCAGCCAAAGGTCCTCCGACTGCGGATTCATCTCGCAACCGCGCATTATTAGATTTCTGGCCATTTGAACCTTGCCGGTGACCTCCTCCAACCGGGCAGAGGCTATCCAGGCGGGTGGATGGTTGGGATTCGTTTCCCGCACACTTTTCAGCAGCAAGCGGGCTTTCTTTATGTCATTGATATCGCCGCCATAGGTGGGAATCATGCTCTGCAGGTCGGTGAGGTAGCCCTTGGGATCCACCACCGTTTGCCCAGTTACCGAGTCAGAAACCTGTGAGAGCTTAACATTCATCAGGGTATTACGAGCCTGGCCAATCTTCCGCAAATCCAAATCTCCCGTGGGTGTCAGCATGCCAGGTGTGGCCACTCCAGGTACCATAGAGGCTAAGCCAGACGACGGATCCAACGTGGAGGTTGACTCGCCGCCCAGACTCCTTGAAAGCACACTGTCCGGCAAGGGAGTGAACTTCTCCGCCCGGGGATTCCTTTGCTTTCTGTTGCGACTGTCACCCACTTCCGGTATGGTGGACCATTCCTCCGATGTGACGCCGGCCAGGGAGCGTTTGAGGTCACTGAACTGCTGCTGGATCTTTGGTCGCTCCTGGCGATAACGCTCCAGATCCTCACGCAACCTTCTGTCACGATACTCCTTACGCTTCTCGTCCATGCGCTTGTCTATCGAATCGTAAATGGCATCCGCCTCCTCGTCATCCTTGTCGTACGGATCCTTGGAGAACAGGGAGCCGCTGTAACCACTAAACTCGTCATAGTTTGAGTCGTTCAAGTCTTCGTCCTCCTCTTCTTCTTCGTCTTTTTTCTTACGTTTGGTGGCCGGCGGGGCATGCCGATCGTCGGACACATCGTTGGCATCACGGGCTGGACCAATATCCGAACGGGTGGTGAAGCCAGTGGCTCTGAAATTACATAGAAACCATTAGAATAGTTGTTCGGTGAGAAACGCACAATTTTCGGCACTTACCCGCGACCAACACCGGCCACATAGCCCAAAGGAGCCGGAACGCCCAGGAAATGCTTCTTATTGCGGTTTGCTATTACCGCTGCCGTTATGTTCGACATATTGATTTGGTTTTATTTATACGCTCTTTCTGTTTTACTTAGTTTATTTCACAAACAACTGAAAGTTTATCACTGCGTGGTGCGCTTCTTCTTCTGGTCTCTGGGAAAACAGTATTGGAAAGTGCTGGCAGATATCGATGCACTCAGCTAGAGGTGAGCAAAACAAAGTCACAGTGATACAAACTGTGATTTTGTGCGCTCTTCTTTTCTAATTTTTGTAAAATTATTGTTATTTAGTATCATTGTTAGAGTTGTAATTCAAAGTTTTTTATAGACTTATATTTTATGAATTTTTGGACGTAAATCAAATGAAGATGGTACCATAATTCTATATGAGAATTTAATAAATATATTTTCGTGACTCTGATTGTCCCATCTCCAATTCGTGCCGGTATCGATGCGAAAAACTGGAATCTTTTGCAAATCGGGACAATAAATTGACGGAACCAGAACTTTAGTGAGAATCATTATCAGCAAATCGCCGCAAGATGCCCGTCCTGCCGATTCCGCCACTGATGCAGGTGAGTGTAATCATCAAAATACGACGTACGCCGTAGCCTTTACTGATGATTGTGTTTTTTGCAAACAAAAGAACGCCGTGGAGCCAATGCAAGTGGATGCGCCGCCCAACGAGGACAACGAGAACAATGAGGAGCAGCAGATTGTGGTGGAGAACCCAAGCATCGATTTGGAGGTTTACGCCAATCAATATTCGGGAATCGTGCGGCTTCATCGTCTGATCTATGTGGCAGACGTTTGCCCAGTCCTGGCAGTGGAGGCCCTGAAGATGGCCATTACCTATGTCCAGAGCACCTACAACGTCAATCTCTACCAGGTGCTGCACAAGCGATTGGCCGATCTGAATGCCGGCAATACACCCGCTCCGCCAGCTGTCGGAGATCAGCCAGCTGCGGCTGCTGTTCCCGGTGCTCCGGCCGTTGCTCCATTGCCGGACATAGCCGCTCAGCCGGCGGCCCAGGCCCAGGGACAGGCTCAACCCGCCGGTGAGAAGGATGCCTTTGCCTATGACGCCGTCTGGGTGGACACTAAGATGAAGAAGGCTGCCCTGAAGCTGGAGAAACTGGACTCCGATCTGAAGAACTACAAGTCCAATTCGATCAAGGAGAGCATTCGTCGTGGTCACGATGACCTGGCCGATCATTATCTTAGCTGCGGCGACCTCACCAACGCCCTCAAGTGCTACTCCCGGGCCAGGGACTACTGCACCAGTGGCAAGCATGTGGTTAACATGTGCCTGAACGTCATCAAGGTGTCCATCTATCTTCAGAACTGGGCCCACGTCATGAGCTATATTTCCAAGGCGGAGAGCACTCCCGATTTCGCCGAGGGTTCCAAGGAGGCCAACGCCCAGGTACACACGCGTCTGGAGTGCGCGGCCGGACTGGCGGAGTTGCAGCAGAAGAAGTACAAGGTGGCCGCCAAGCACTTCCTCAACGCCAACTTTGATCACTGCGATTTTCCCGAGATGATTTCCACCAGCAATGTTGCAGTCTACGGTGGACTTTGCGCCTTGGCCACCTTCGATCGCCCCGAGCTGAAGCGCTTGGTCATTGCCTCCACATCGTTTAAACTTTTCTTGGAACTGGAGCCGCAGCTGCGGGATATTATATTCAAGTTCTACGAAAGCAAGTATGCCTCCTGCTTGACTTTGCTAGACGAAATCCGAGACAATCTGCTGGTGGACATGTATATAGCGCCGCATGTCACCACTCTCTACACCAAGATACGTAATCGGGCGCTCATCCAATACTTCAGTCCCTATATGTCCGCAGACATGCACAAAATGGCCATGGCTTTTAATTCCTCGGTTGGGGATCTGGAGAACGAGGTCATGCAGCTTATATTGGACGGGCAGATCCAGGCGCGCATCGATTCGCACAACAAGATACTGTACGCCAAGGAGGCGGACCAAAGGAACAGCACCTTCGAGCGGGCCCTTATTATGGGCAAGCAGTATCAGCGTCACGCCAGGATGCTCATCCTACGGGCTGCCATGCTCAAGAGCCACATCCATGTGAAGAGCATCTCGCGCGAGGGCGGAAGCAATCATGGCGCCGAGCTCTGCGTCTCTGCTGGATCCTCTACAACAGCTCAGCTGGCCAGGATCTAATTTCGTGACCAAGGAATTTATAAAATATGTCAGTTTTGAAGAAGATATAAAAATGATTGATATTGTTTATTGGTGGATTGGTTTTACAAAGAAAGTCTTATCGCCTGGCATGATATTCCCGGCGCTCTCTCTCCCTCCTCCTATCTCTGCTGCCGGAGCGATCTCTGGACCGTGAACGATCTCTCCGATTTCTCTGCTCATCCCTTCGGCGGTGGTGATGGTCCTCAGCATCCCTGGATCTATGTTGACTGCTTCTCTTTTCATCTTTGTGATTACTTCTGCGATTGTCCTCACTATCCGAAGATGAGGAAGACGATGACGATGAACTACTGTAACCAACTGAAGATTTTCGCTCCTTTTTCCCTGATTTTTCGCCCTTGGATTTCCTTTTCTTGACATCCTTCTCATCCTTTTGCTTTTTGGCCTTTTTCTTTGAAGATTTTTTGATGGCTTGATCGCCCTTACGCTTCATGCGTTCAATTTTCTCCAGCTTTTTTAGGAGCTTCAGTTTCTGCTTCTTGGACAGCGATTTAAGGAAAAGAAGCTCTGGATTTTGTGGGTGAGAGCTGGTTGCCTCCTCCTCGCCATCGCTGGGTACTAGTTGATGCTGCTGTCGGATTGAGTGAATGCTCTGCAGCTCCATTGCCGATCGCTTCATCATGAAACCATCCTCCTTCATCTGTTCTTCGAGGACGTTCTTGGACATTATGTCGGTGGCCTCGCTTTCTGCGTGTAGTTTTCGGGCCTCGCTCATCGAGATGCTGTACATGCTGCACTCCTTGTCTGTGTTGATGTGGCCCCATTTATGGCACTTCAAGCAACGAACGTTGCGCACTTGGATACCGAAGGGCTGGTCCCGGATCTCAGTGTCACCCTTGCAGTATGACTCTCGGGGGGCATTGTATTTGCGCTGCCATTCAAACTTGTACTCCGGCTCGTTGTCGTCCTTCTCACGCTCTTTTCGCACTCCTGGAGGCGGCTCGTACATAAAGTTGACACTCAGCTTATCCTTGCTGTCCTTGCTGAGCATCGCCTTGTTCTCGTGCAGATTCTGCTCCTTTTCGTACTGATTACGCAGCTCCTCCTGCTTTTTCTTGTACGCCTCCGCCTGTTGCTCTGCCATCCATACCTGCAAGAGGATTACGTATCATTATATTGACAATTCCCTACAGAAAATCTCTATTTCATCAGAGGAATCAGTACGTACTCTTTTCAGATTGTCCCTGGAGGCCGGATGAAAGAATTTCTTGCACATGTAGTTGTTGAATCCCTTGCCCATCTTGCTGCTGTTCTATAAAACTACTAAAATTAAATAAAAACTATATATTTCACTTTTTTATAAATATTTTCCACAGCTGCGTTGTTTACGGATTAAAATCAGTATTGTGAAGTGGAAAAATCGGGAAAACTAGAAATGAGAACTGGGGCACGTCACAATTTAGTATACGATACGATTAATATCGTTCAATAAAAAAATTAATTAAGAATTGATCCATTTTGATCAAGTAGGAAGAAAACCTAATAACAAATAAATAAATATTAATCCAATGTGTGCCCCACACTACTAGTTGTTTCACACGTGACAACTATCGGACGGATATTACATTTTAATAGCACTGGCTTGCCAAGTTCCTGCTGCTTACCAACACTTTATCTGCAAGGAGCGCGAGGCATAAACAAAGAATCTATAACCCGAGACCATCTGAATTTTTTTGAATTATTAGCCATGGATTGTGATGAGTCAGATATGGTATACTGCCCGTACAACAAGGAGCACAAAATGCTGCGCAAGAAACTGCAGCAGCACATTATAAAATGCCGTGAGCTCTACAAAGACGAGATAAATCTAATGGTCTGCCCGTTCAATAAGGCGCATTTGATCCCAGAACCAGAATACTATGTAAGTTATACCCGAAATATTAAGTATGCTGCTCCTAAAACCGAGTATTTCAATAGTCACACCTCAAAATCTGTGACGATCGCAAGATTATAGTCCAGTATCAGACCAGTGCGGCTGCTGTTTTGAGCGAAGACACCAAGCACGCCAAGATCGAGTGCGACGAGAACTGGGATGACGACGACACACCCGATTACGATCCGCGGGCCTATTGTGCCAGCGCCAACATAGTGAGGGAGCCCACTGGAATGTTCCCCTCGCAGCGAAAGGCATTCATTAAGGAGGAAAGCAAGCGCAAGTTAGGCAAAGACTACGAGGAGGAATTAAAACCGGAGAAGGGCAAGAACCGCGAGGAGAATCGTCATGCTCCGTACAATTCCAACAAGCAGGGCCCGAGGCGCCGTTACTGAGAATAAGAATATTCGATCTTACAAATACCACAAGAATAAAAATCAAAGCCATTGAAGTGTCTTATACATGTATCTAAAAAATACATATAAAAACAAGAGTCTCAACAACCTTATACTAAGCTAAAAATAAATGTAAGTTAATTTTCCTAATAAAGATAATCCTTGTTCAGAAAACTATAAAATTCGAAGTTAATGCCTTTTACACTTTACACATTAATTTTGGTTTTAATGTATTGACAGTCACAGCTTATAAAAAAATTCAACAAAATTAATCCGAAGTAAACTGAAAACCTGCACGCTAGCTAAACCAGATTTAATACAGATCCAAGATAACACAAATAAAAATAAACATTTGATAATTTATAAAGGAAACGAAACATTGTCAATTTTTGCGAAAAATCAACTGTTCTTTATTGTAAAGAATGGCGCCATTTTCACACGCGATTTTTTAGTTGTTTTTGTTTTTTACACTAATCGTTACGGTAAAAACAGTAAACAGTGACGTCACAGAGGCTATTGCGATCCAGACTGTTTGCCGGTAATTTACGCGGTCTCCATAGGCTGGGCAGCAGCGGTCTCCTCGGTGTACTTGCCCTTGTCCTTGCCGAGAGCAGCCAGACGTCCCTTGCCACGGCGCTCCAGGATGGCCTTGCGGTCCTTGTCGAGCTTCAGCTTGACAATCAGCACCTTGCTGGGATGGATGCCCACGTAGACGTTGGTGCCGTTGGCGTTCTCGCGCTGGATCTTCTCAATGTAGACGACGAATTTCTTGCGGTAGGACTGGACAACCTTGCCAACCTGGTTACCCTTGAAGTGGCCGCGGATCACCTGGACCTCATCGTCGCGACGAATGGGCATGGACCGCACGTTGTACTTCTGGCGCAGCTCCTTGGACAGCGGGGCGGACATGAGCCGACGACGGATGTGGGAGGGAGCCTGGAAGTGGCGCTTGCGGTTCTTCCTGCGCGACGACGACACGAACTTGTTCAGTTTCATCTTGCTTGTGCTGCGGACTGTAAACAAAATGGGTGCACTGCGTTAGTTTGGGTTCCTCGCAAATTCGAAATATTTACTTTATCGTGTCTGGCCCTGCCTTGCGTCCCGTTTTTCATTGTTTATATGGAATATTATGTAGGGATGGCAGGCCAAAAACGAAATTAACAACTAAAACGCACCTACCGTCGTAAAAACAACGAAAAGAAAGAAATTTGACAGATGGGTCGCGGTTAGCGATGGGAAGGGCCAGTGTTGGAGGTAGCACTCGAGGCGATAGTTGAGAGCTGTCATCGGCGGACTTTGTGTGGTGATTACTTGCTTAATTTATTGTTTTTTATCTATTTGATTAGTTTAAAATTAAGTTTTTATGAATCTTTTTTGAATCAGTTGTAGACTTTTCTAATCAGGCTTACAAATGTTGGTTTTTATTTTGTTATATTTTTGCATTCCGATTGAGATATGTTTGTGCAGATTACATATTTTTTTTATACAAGTATACAAAAAATTAT
>JAEIIO010016784.1:0-15768 GCA_018874655.1 Drosophila diplacantha | reverse complement strand
TTACTCCTGACTTACTCCTGACTTACTCCTGACTTACTCCTGACTTACTCCTGACTTACTACTGACTAACTCCTGACTTTTCCCTACATTTCCCCTGGTTATCCCCTGCATTTCCCCCACCTTCTACCGACTTTCTTCTAACCTTTATCCGACTTACTCCTGACCTTCTCTAACCTTTCTCCTGCTTATTACGCACTTCCCTTACTCCTGACCTTCTCTAATTTTTCCCCTGCCTTTTACTCTCTTCCTTAGCCATCGCTTCCTGTCCCGCCTTGAGCTGCGAGTTCAAGTGCCGACCCTCCTTGACCGGCGGCGTCTGCTACTGCAAGCCGGGCCAGTCCCTGGCCCCCGACAACCGCACCTGCGTGGACCTGGACGAGTGCGCCGAGTGGGGACACTGCGACCAGCTGTGCACCAACACCCTGGGCTCCTACACGTGCCAGTGCGCCCAGGGTTACTCCCTGATCAATGACTCCAAGTGCATAGCCCCCGATGCCAAAAACTTGCAGCTGATCTTTGCCCACGATCGGGCCATCATCAGGATGCTATCCCATGGCACCGACTCCAAGATCCTGGCCAATGCCACGGCGGCGGCGGGTGTCACCTTCCACTACGCCAGGAACACGCTCTACTGGTCGGACATCAAGACGCGGAAGGTGCAGAGTCTGCCGCTGGATCCGCAGAACAAGGCGGTGTCGCCCTTCGACCAGACCCTGCCTGGCACCTGGGCACCCGTGGCCTTGGCCGTGGACTGGGTCGGAGACAAGATCTATGTGGCGGACCTGGTGGGCCAGAAGATCGACGTCTTCGAGCTGAGTGGCCAGTGGCACGCCGTGGTCCTGGGCTCCAATCTGACCTCGCCCGCTGACCTGGCCCTGGATCCCACGGCGGGGCTGATGTTCGTGGCGGACGGCGGTCAGGTGCTGCGGGCCCACATGGATGGCACGCATGCCAGGTCGATTGTCTCGGAGGCGGCGTACAAGGCCAGCGGCGTGACGGTGGACATCATTGGCAAGCGGGTCTTCTGGTGCGACTCCCTGCTGGACTACATCGAGTCGGTGGACTACGAGGGGGCCCACAGGGTCATGGTGCTGCGGGGCCAGCAGGTGCCCAGCCCGTCGCGACTGGCGCTGTTCGAGAACAGAATCTACTGGACGGATGCCACCAAGCAGGGCATCATGTCGGTGGACAAGTTCGAGGGGCCCAGCTCCATCCAGGTGACGTACAAGGCCAAGGACATCAGGGAGCCCAAGGGCATCATCGCCGTGCACGCCCTCAGCCAGCCGAGGGTGTCGAACCCCTGCGGGAACAACAACGGCGGCTGCAACCACATGTGCATCGTGACGGCCGTGAAGGGGGCCCCCACGGGCCTGGGCTTCCGCTGTGCCTGCTCCACCGGCTATCAGCTGGAGACGGACCTCAAGCTCTGCAAGCCCGTGGTGGAGTTCCTCATGTACTCCCAGCAGCGGTTCATCAAGGGCAAGGTGCTGGAGCCGGTGATCGAGGGCTTCAGTGACGCCATCATGCCGGTGGTCTCCCGCCGCGCCCGCTTCGTGGGCCTGGACTTCGATGCCCGCGACGAGTTCATCTACTACTCGGATGTCCTGCAGGATGTCATCTACCGGGTGCACCGCAACGGCACTGGCCGCGAGATAGTCCTCGCCTCCCAGAACGAGGGCGTCGAGGGCCTGGCCGTTGACTGGGCCTCCAAGAACCTGTACTACATTGACTCCCGCAAGGGCACCCTGAATGTCCTCTCCACGCGCAACGTGACCCACCGCCGCACTCTGCTGAAGAACCTGAAGCGGCCCCGCGCCATTGTGGTCCACCCCAACCGAGGCTTCATCTTCTTCTCCGAGTGGGACCGACCGGCCAACATAACGAGGGCCAACACCGATGGCAGCGGCCTGCTGGTCTTCAAGAACGTCACCCTGGGCTGGCCCAATGGCCTCTCCATTGACTTCAAGGAGGACCGCGTCTACTGGTGCGACGCCCTGCTGGATCACGTCCAGCACGCCAACCTGGACGGCACGGACATCAAGACGGTGAACTCGCGACTGGTGCGGCATCCCTTCTCGATTGTGATCCACAACGACTGGATGTACATCACGGACTGGCGCCTGGACGCCATCATAAGGCTGCACAAGCTCACGGGGGAGCAGGAGGAGATGATGGTCCGGGAGCCGCAGACCAACCGGCTGTACGGCGTCAAGGTCTACAGCCACGAGGTGCAGAGGATAGCGGACACCCAGCCCTGTCATAGGAACAATGGCGGCTGCCAGAAGATCTGCTTTGCGGTGCCCATCGGAGGAGGAGCAGCAGGAGGAGGTCAGAACTCCAGCTCCGGCGAGGTGACCACACCGTCGCCCTCATTTGGACGCCTGCAGGCGCGCTGCTCCTGTCCCTACGGCGAGCGCTTGGCCGAGGATCAGGTGAGCTGCATGCCCGATCCCGGGGCAGAGCCGCCGGTGCAGCCCTGCCCCAACTCCTGGGACTTCACCTGCAACAACCAGCGGTGCATACCCAAGTCCTGGGTCTGCGATGGCGACGACGACTGCCTGGACAACAGCGACGAGGAGCAGAACTGCACAAGTGAGTAGAACGGACGAGGCAGGACGGGTGGCAGCCACTAACCCCTCACCTAATACCATTCTTCCCCAGAACCCACCTGCGGCGCCAACGAGTTCCAGTGCCGCTCGGGCCGCTGTATACCCCAGAACTTCCGCTGCGACCAGGAGAACGACTGCGGCGACAACTCGGACGAGCAGGAGTGCGGCAACGTCACCTGCGGCACCTCCCAGTTCGCCTGCGCCAACGGCCGCTGCATACCCAACATGTGGAAGTGCGACAGCGAGAACGACTGCGGCGACGGCAGCGACGAGGGCGACTTCTGCGCGGAGAAGACCTGCGCCTACTTCCAGTTCACCTGCCCCCGCACCGGGCACTGCATCCCCCAGAGCTGGGTGTGCGACGGCGACGACGATTGCTTCGACAAGCAGGACGAGAAGGACTGCCCGCCGATCTCCTGTCTGGCGAATCAGTTCAAGTGCGCCGACCTGAGACAGTGCGTCGAGGAGTCGTACAAGTGCGACGGCATACCCGACTGCAACGACGGCTCCGACGAGCTGGGCTGCCCCTCGATGGGCCCCAACCAGTGCAACCTGGAGAAGCACTTCCGCTGCAAGTCCACTGGCTTCTGCATTCCGATTGCCTGGCACTGCGACGGCTCCAACGACTGCTCCGACCACTCCGACGAGCAGGAGTGCGGCCAGATCACCTGCGCCCAGAACTTCTTCAAGTGCAACAACACCAACTGTGTGTTCAAGGCCTACATCTGCGACGGCAAGGACGACTGCGGGGACAACTCGGACGAGGGTGCGGAGCACGCCTGCGTCCCGCCGCCGTTCAAGTGTCCCCATGGCCAGTGGCAGTGTCCCGGCGTCTCCGAGCGGTGCGTGAACATCACCTCCGTCTGCGACGATACCCCGGACTGTCCCAACGGCGCCGACGAGGGCGAGGGCTGTGACCTGGCCGAGTGCGAGCACCAGGCGGGTCAGTGCTCCAGCTTCTGCCAGAAGACGCCCAACGGGGCGCTGTGCGTGTGCCCGCCGGGCTCGGAGATCGGCGAGGACGGCTTCACCTGCATCGACACGAACGAGTGCGATCCCCCCGGACTCTGCTCGCAGCAGTGCACCAACACCAAGGGCTCCTACTTCTGCTCCTGCACCGACGGCTACGTCCTGGAGCCGAACAAGCACACCTGCAAGGCCGTCAACCACACCGCCGCCTTCCTGATCATCTCCAATCGCCACTCGATCCTGGTGGCCGACCTCAAGGAGCAGGGCCTCGAGCGGGTGCCCATCATCGTGGAGAATGTGGTGGCCACCGCCTCGAACATGCACACGGGCACCATCTTCTGGAGCGACATGAAGCTGAAGAAGATCTCGCGCCTGGACCGGGGCATGGAGCCGCAGGAGATCATCAACACGGGCCTGGACCTGGTCGAGGGCCTGGCCTACGACTGGATAGCCCAGAACCTCTACTGGCTGGACAGCAAGCTGAACACGATTGAGGTGTCCGCGGAGAACGGCTCGAACCGGTTGGTCCTCGTCAGGGAGAACATCACCCAGCCCAGGGGCATGTGCATTGACCCCAGTCCCGGGGCCAGATGGATCTTCTGGACGGACTGGGGCGAGAACCCGCGAGTGGAGCGCATTGGCATGGACGGCTCCATGCGCAAGACGATCATCAACACGAAGATCTACTGGCCCAACGGGCTGACCCTGGACATAGCCACCAAGCGGGTGTACTTCGCGGACTCCAAGCTGGACTTTATCGACTTCTGCTACTACAACGGCACTGGGCGCCAGCAGGTGCTGGCCAGCAGTCACTACCTGCTCCACCCGCACTCGCTGTCCCTCTTCGAGGACACCCTCTACTGGACGGACAGGCAGCTGAATCGCGTGCTGTCCGCAAACAAGTTCCGCGGCAAGAACCAGACCGTGGTCTCGCACCTCATTAGCCAGCCCTTGTCCATCCACGTCCACCACGCCTCCCTGCAGCCCATGTCCCCGAACCCCTGTGCCCAGGCCCACTGCCAGCACTTGTGCCTGCTCAGTCCCAAGGCCCCCGAGGGCTACTCCTGCAAGTGCAAGCCCGGCTACAAGCTGCTCAGCGAGGGTCGCTGCATCGAGGAGGAGAACCCCTTCCTGATGGTGGTCAAGGGCACCCAGATTGTGGACCTGCCGCTGAACGGTGGCGATGCCAGGGCCGGAGCCCTGGCCCCGGTAATCGGCATCGAGAGCAGCACCGGGCTGGACTTCGACCGCAAGGGCGAGACCCTGTACTGGGTGCAGGGCAAGGAGGAGGACGACGAGAACTGCACCATCTACACGACGCCCTACGGCGGCGGCAACAAGACCCTCTTCCTGGGCATCGACAACGGCATGGTGGGTGCTCCCTACACCATCGCCTTCGACTGGCTGGGCAGGAATCTGTACATCGGCAACCGCGTGGCCAGCAACATCGAGGCGGTGCGCGTGGACGGCAAGCAGAAGTACCGGGCCATCATCCTGGCCAACAACGGGTATCCCAACTCCGTGTCCCGGCCCAAGCAGATCGTCCTGGACCCCACCGACGGCAAGCTCTTCTGGATCGACGAGGGCGTGCTGGAGGTGCCGGTGAAGATCGGCCGCGTGGACATGGACGGCAAGAACCCGATAGTGCTCCTCAAGGAGATCTCCCACCCGGAGTCCCTGGTGGTGGACATCGAGAAGAAGCTGCTGTACTACAGCGCCAGCAATCCGGGACTGATCGGTGTGATGGACTACAACGGCGACGAGCGCACCACCATCACCATGAAGGACTCGCACCCGATGGCCAAGCCCAAGAGCCTGGGCATCCTGGACCACAGGCTCTACTACCTGGACCCCCTGTACGAGCGCATCGTGAGGCTGGACCTGCCGCACGGCGACAACCCCAAGACGATTGTGGACAACGAGGCCGACCTGCGCTCCATGATGATCTACAAGAAGCGGGCCTCGATGCAGCATCCCTGCCAGACGAACAACGGCGGCTGCAAGCACCTCTGCCTGCCGGCGGTGGCTGCCACGAGGTCCTGTGCCTGCGGCATCGGCTCCCGCAAGGAGAACGAGGTCAACTGCGTCAACTACAAGACCTTTGCCGTCGTCTCCCAGCTGGACACGATCCGAGGCTACAGCCTGAGCGACAGCACCGAGGCGATGGTGCCCGTCAGCGGGCCGGGCCACCACATCCTGCACGTGGACGTGATGTTCAGGGAGCAGTGGATCTACTGGGCGGAGTACAACCGGGGCTACTGGAACGGCATCTTCAGGTCGCGGCCCAACGGCACCGATATCCAGCACGTGGTGAAGGACGGCATCGGCAGCAACGGCATCCGGGGACTGACCATCGACTGGGTGGCGGGCAACATGTACTTCACCAACGTCTACCCGCACGAGAACTACGTGGAGGTCTGCTGGATGGACGGCAGCAACAGGAAGGTGCTGGTCAAGACCACCACGGACGCGCCGCGCGAACTGGCCGTGAATCCCATCAAGAGGCTGCTCTACTGGATCGACTACGGGCAGCACCCCAGGATTGGCAAGGCCCTGCTCGACGGCAGCAAGTGGACGCCGCTGGTCACCTCGGGCATCCTGATGCCCAAGGATCTCACCATCGACATGCAGACCCACGACATCTTCTGGGTCGACTCCAAGCTGGACACCATCCAGAAGATCTCCTACAATGGGGTCAATCGCAAGGTCATCCGCCGGGATCTGCCCAATCCCATGGGCATTGCCATCTACCTGAACGATGTCTACTGGGTGGACAGGAACCTGATGACCGTATTCAAGGCCTCCAAGCTGAACGCCAACGAGTCGGCCGTCCGCGTGAGGACGAACCTGGAGAAGCTGCGCGACATTGCCATCTTCAACATCAACAATCAGCCGCAGGACGATGCCAATCCCTGTGCCCACCTGGGCAACGGCGGCTGCGACCAGCTGTGCTTCAGCTTCCCGCCGGAGGGCGGGGCCACCGGGCCCTCGGGCCGCAACTTCCGCTGCGACTGCGCCACCGGAAAGCTGAGTGCCGACGAGCGGAAGTGCGAGACGGTGAACGAGTATCTGGTGTTCGCCACCAGAACCGAGATCCGGGCCGTTAACCTCGACCCCCACTCCACGGAGGTGCCGTTCACGCCGCTGACCAACCTCACGAACGTGGTGGGCCTCGACTTTGACTTCGCCGACAACCGGATGCTGTACACCCAGATCCGTCCCTGGGCGAAGATCGCCTACACGAAGGCGAACAAGCCCAGCCACGACGACATCACCGTGGTCCTCAACAAGGGCATCAATCCCGAGGGCATTGCCTACGACTGGACCCAGCGGAAGATCTACTGGACGGACAGCTCGAACAACTCGATTTACGCGATGAACCTCGACGGCAGCGAGCTGGTGATGATCGCCCGCGTGGAGCGTCCGCGCGCCATCGTCCTCGATCCCTGCAACGGCACCCTGTTCTTCACGGACTGGGGCCGGTTCGGCACCTCCGGCAAGATATTCCGCACCACCATGGCCGGCTCCCAGAAGCGGGCCATTGTGGACAAGGACCTGTCGCAGCCCAGCGGCCTGGCCATCGACTACGACGAGCGGCGGCTGTACTGGACGGACGCGGTGCGCGAGAAGATCGAGCGGTCCGACCTGGATGGCCAGAACAGGGAGCTCCTGGTGGCGGCCACCATCTATCCGTTTGCCATAACCGTGTTCCGCAACTACATCTACTGGACGGACCTCCAGCTGCGCGGCGTTTACCGGGCCGAGAAGCACACGGGCGCCAACATGGTGGAGATGGTGAAGCGGCTGGAGGACTCGCCGCGCGACATTCGCATCTACAGTGCGGATCGGCAGAAGTGCAACGTGAATCCCTGCCGGATCAACAACGGCGGCTGTGCCCAGAGCTGCCACCCGGCGCCCAACGGCAAGGCGGAGTGCAAGTGCGACGACAGCACCAAGGTGGTCAACGAGGGCCGCATGTGCGCGCCCAGGAACAACACCTGCGAGGCCAGCAAGTTCTACTGCAAGAACGGCAGGTGCATCTCGCGGATGTGGTCCTGCGACGGCGACGACGACTGCGGGGACAACTCCGACGAGGACGCCAACTACTGCGCCTACCACTCCTGCTCCCCGAACGAGTTCCGCTGCAACAACGGGCGCTGCATCTTCAAGTCGTGGAAGTGCGACCACGAGAACGACTGCAAGGACGGCTCCGACGAGCTGGGCTGCACCTATCCGCCCTGCGTGGACGGCGAGTTCACCTGCGGCAACGGTCGCTGCATTCCCCAGGCCCAGGTGTGCAACGGCGTCAACGACTGCAAGGACAATGCCACCTCGGACGAGACCCACGAGCGGTGTCCCATGAACACCACCTGTCCGGCGAACCACCTCAAGTGCGAGAAGACCAACATCTGCGTGGAGCCCTACTGGCTGTGTGACGGCGACAACGACTGCGGCGACAACTCGGACGAGGATCCGCTGCACTGCGGCCAGCGCACCTGCCCCACGAACAGCTTCCGCTGCCCCAACCACCGCTGCATCCCGGCCACCTGGTACTGCGACGGCGACGACGACTGCGGCGACGGAGCGGACGAGCCGCCGGATTACTGCAAGTCGGAGGGTCGCACCTGCTTCGGGGATCTGTTCACCTGCGACAACGGCAACTGCATACCCAGGATCTACATCTGTGACGGGGACAACGACTGTCTGGACAACAGTGACGAGGACAACCGGCATCAGTGCAGTAAGTCCTCCTTCCTGCGGGGGCACCCTTTAGGCCCTTTATTAACTCA
Organism: Drosophila diplacantha; assembly: GCA_018874655.1. Classification (NCBI taxonomy): domain Eukaryota; kingdom Metazoa; phylum Arthropoda; class Insecta; order Diptera; family Drosophilidae; genus Drosophila; species Drosophila diplacantha. The sequence continues at coordinate 7,400 of JAEIIO010016784.1, read as the reverse complement.
TTCCCCTTACTAATTCATTTCCCGCAGACGATCGCAAGTGTGACGAGGAGACGGAGTTCACGTGCGTGGAGAACAAGTCCTGGCAGCGGGCCCAGTGCATACCCAAGAAGTGGATCTGCGACGGAGACCCGGACTGCGTGGACGGAGCCGACGAGAACACCACCCTGCACAACTGTGCCACCCAGCAGCCGTGCGGCGAGGACATGTTCACCTGCGGCAACGGGCGCTGCATCAACAAGGTAGGAGGGCTTTGGGGGAAGAATATGTATCCCAAGAGATTATTGTCATCTCTGTGCAGGGCTGGATCTGCGACCACGACAACGACTGCGGCGACGGCACCGACGAGGGCAAGTTCTGCAACTCCAAGTACAAGACCTGCTCGCCGCAGGAGTTCACCTGCCAGAACTTCAAGTGCATCCGCAACCAGTCCCGCTGCGACGGCGAGGACGACTGCGGCGACCACTCGGACGAGGTGGGCTGCGTCAAGGACAACGTGACCTGTCCGCACGGCCAGTTCGCCTGCACGAACGGCCAGTGCATCGACTACAGCCTCGTGTGCAACAAGTATCCGGACTGTGCCGACGAGTCCGACGAGCCCGCCCACTGCAATGTGGACGAGTGTGCCAAGGTGGAGATCAATCAGTGCGGCCACAAGTGTGTGGACACCCTGACGGGCTACTACTGCGACTGCAACGAGGGCTACAAGTGAGTGTGGCGTCCCGGCAAGGACCAAGAGCTCTTCCCATGAATACCGCTAATAACCGACTCCTTACAGACTCCTGGCTGACGGCAAGGCCTGCGCGGATGTGGACGAGTGCCTGGAGCAGCCGGGCGCCTGTTCCCAGCACTGCTCCAACACGCCCGGCGGCTTCTACTGCAAGTGCGACGAGACCTACTACGAGCGGCAGAACGACGAGCACACGTGCAAGCGCAAGGACAACATCCCGCCGTGGCTGATATTCACCAACAAGTACTATGTGCGCAACATGTCGGTGGACGGACACCAGTACAACCTGATGCACCAGGACCTGATGAACGTGGTTGCCCTGGACTTCGACATACGCGAGGAGTACATGTACTTCTGCGATGTCACGGCCAAGACCATATTCAGGGCCAAGTACGGCGAGCCGGACGACGAGACGCCGCCGGAGAGGGAGGCCGTGATCAGGCACGACTCCCACGGCCTCGAGGGCATTGCCATCGATTGGGTCGGCCGCAAGCTCTACTGGCTGGACAGGCACTCCAAGAACCTGGACGTCTCCGAGCTGGACGGCACCAAGCGCAAGACCCTGCGGAGTGGCGTGGTCGATCCCCGAGCCATCGTCGTTCACCCCGGCATCGGCTACCTGTACTTCACGTCCTGGCACCTGCAGGCCTACATTGCCAAGATGGGCATGGACGGCTCGAACTTCACCAGGATCCTCAACTGGAACGACGACATCGCCTGGCCCAACGCCCTCTCGATAGACTACTTCACCGATCGCATCTACTGGGCCGACGCCCACTTGGACTACATCGCGTATGCGGATCTGGAGGGACGCCACCGGCACACAGTGCTCTCGGGCAGCAAGGTGCCGCACGTGTTCGCCCTCAGCCTGTTCGACGACTACATCTACTGGAGCGACTGGAACCTGAAGGCCATTGTGCGGGCCAACAAGTTCCACGGCGCCAACTACACCGTCCTGAGGAACACCACCCACCGGCCCTACGACCTGCACATCAACCATCCCCTGCGGCAGCTGCCCTACACGAACCCCTGCGGCACGAACAACGGCGGCTGCTCCCACCTCTGCCTGATCGCCCCGCCGCCGGAGTCCACCTACCTGAACATCGAGGGCTACATCGAGGAGGGGGCGCCCATCTACAAGTGCGCCTGCCCCAATCAGTTCTACCTGGCCAGGGACATGAAGACCTGCGTGGCCAACTGCACCGCGGGCCAGCACCTGTGCGGCGGGCGGGACGAGAAGTGCATTCCCTGGTTCTGGAAGTGCGACGGCGAGAAGGACTGCAAGGATGGCTCCGACGAGCCGGCCACCTGTGCCCCGCGGCACTGCCGCGCCGGCACCTTCCAGTGCAAGAACACCAACTGCACACCCTCGGCCACGATCTGCGACGGCGTCGACGATTGCGGGGACCGCAGCGACGAGCAGAACTGCGACCTGCCCTGTCCGCTGTCCGACTTCAAGTGCAAGTCCAGCGGCAGGTGCATCCTGGACAGCTGGCGGTGCGACGGCGATGCGGACTGCAAGGACGGCAGCGACGAAGATCCCGCCGTGTGCTGTGAGTCAAAGAGTGCACAGAGTGCAAGCCACTTGAAACTTGAAACTAATTACCAATTCTTTTCCTTCTCCCTTCTCCCTGGCATAGTCAAGCGAAGCTGCGACCCCAAGACCGAGTTCTCCTGCAAGAACGGACGCTGCATTCCCCAGCTGTGGATGTGCGACTTCGACAACGACTGCGGCGACGACTCGGACGAGCCGGCCTACATGTGCCGGCAGAGGAACTGCACCACCGGCTGGCAGCGCTGTCCCGGCCAGTCCAACTACCGCTGCATACCCAAGTGGCTGTTCTGCGACGGCAAGGACGACTGCCGGGACAACAGCGACGAGCTGCCGGAGAACTGTCCCAAGTGCAATGCGGAGACGGACTTCAAGTGCGGCAACAACCGATGCATACCCAAGTGAGTGGCCTCAAACTCCAATTGCAATTGCAGTTCCAATTTCAAGCTCCCCCCGATCTCTTCCAGGCAATGGATGTGCGACTTTGCGGACGATTGCGGCGATGCCAGCGACGAGAACGAGGCCGTGTGCAAGGGTCGCTACAGGGACTGCTCCGAGTCGGAGTTCCGCTGCGGCAACGGCAAGTGCATCTCCTCCCGCTGGCAGTGCGACCACGAGGACGACTGCGGCGACAACTCCGACGAGATGCACTGCGAGGGCTATCAGTGCAAGAACGGCACCTTCCAGTGCGCCTCGGGGCACTGCATTGCCTCGTACTTCCGCTGCGACGGCGACCGCGACTGCCGCGACATGTCCGACGAGGTGGGCTGTCCGCCGCGCTTCCCGGGCGGCAGGTACTGCCCCGAGTCGCGCTTCCAGTGCAACAACAACCTGTGCGTCTCCCTGTCCGACCTCTGCGACGGCACCGACGACTGCGGCGACGGCAGCGACGAGGACCCCAGCGTCTGCAGTGACTTCAACTGCGACACCCTGCGGCGCTTCCAGTGCTCGAACCACCGCTGCGTGGCCCGGTACCAGATCTGCGACGGCGTGGACAACTGCGGCGACGGCAGCGACGAGAACAACATGACCCTCTGCGCCAGCAAGCAGAAGCCCTGCGACCTGTACACCCAGTACCAGTGCGCCAACAAGCACTGCATCGAGCGCTCGCAGGTGTGCGACTATGCGGACGACTGCGGCGACGGCAGCGACGAGCTGGGCTGCCACCACACCAGCAGCTGCTCGGAGCAGACGCGCGGCGGCTGCCAGCACCACTGCCACAACCTCACCGACGGCGGCTACATCTGCACCTGCTACCCGGGCTACATCATAGCGGCGGACAACAAGAAGAAGTGCTCCGACGTGGACGAGTGCCTCACGCGGCAGCACACCTGCTCGCATCAGTGCCACAACCTGAACGGCACCTACTCGTGCAGCTGCCGGGAGGGCTTCCACCTGACCGACGGCGCCAGCGGCGTCTGCCGAGCCGAGAAGGAGGACATCATCCTGGTGTTCGCCAACGGGCAGGAGATCCGCGGCCTCGACCTCCAGAAGCGCGAGGAGTTCGAGGTGATCGCCGCCGAGAAGCGCATCGAGGCGCTGGACTACGACGCCCAGCAGCAGATCGTCTTCTGGGCGGACAGCTACGACAAGACCATCAAGCGGTCGTACATGGTCAACGCCATCGACGGGCGGGCCAAGATCGGCTTTGCCCAGGACCTGAACATGAAGGGCGGCTCGAAGCCCACCGCCGTGGCCGTCGACTGGCTGGCCTCGAATCTCTACTGGACGGAGATGGACAGGACGGGCTCCAAGCCGCGGGGCCGCGTGATGGTGGCCAAGACCGACGGTCGCTATCGCCGGTCCATCGTCAATGCCGGACTGGAGGTGCCCACCTCGATAGCGGTGAATCCGCAGCTGGGCAGGATCTATTGGTCCGATGCCGGATCGGCGCCCAAGATCGAGGTGTCCTGGATGGATGGCTCGAAGCGCAGACCCCTGATCACCGAACAGATCCGCCATCCGGCCGGCCTGACCATTGACTACTCCCAGGATCACATCATCTACTGGGTGGACACCAAGCTGAATGCCATCGAGTCCATGCGGGCGGACGGGTCGCGGCGCAAGGCCATCGTCAAGGGCGACCAGCTGCGGCATCCCGTCTCCCTGGACCTCTTCGAGTCGAACATGTTCTGGATGACCCGCGACACCGGGGAGCTGGTGCGCCAGGACAAGTTCGGGCGCGGGGTGCAGGTGGTGCTGCATCGCAACCTCGTCAATCCGTCCGGCCTGAAGGTGTACCACGACAAGCGGTACAACACCTCGCTGCCCAATCCCTGCGACAACTCCACCTGCTCCCACCTGTGCCTCCTCGTCCCCGGCGGCCATCGGTGCGCCTGTCCCGATGCCTCCGGGCCGCCGGCCTCGCACCGCAGCACCGCCGAGGTCATCTGCAACGCCGCCGCCGAGCATCCGCGTCCGGCGCCCAGGATCTGTCCCTGCCAGAACGGTGGCCTCTGCAAGGAGGACGCCCAGGGCGAGCTCATCTGCGAGTGCGCGTCCGAGTTCCGCGGCGAGCACTGCGAGACGAGCACCACCGGCGCCTTTGGCCATGGCGGAGCGAATGTCACCGCCGTGGTGGTGCCCATAATGGTCATCCTGCTGGTAATGATGGCCGCCGCCGGGGCCTGGTATGTCATCCGCAAGAGGCCATTGTAAGTAGCTTTTATCCCTTGCGGAAACCCCATCAGCACACCATTAACCCCGTTTCCCCGTTGCACCTTTACAGCGGCAAGCTGGCTCGCATGCCGGCCATGACCTCCTCGCAGAGCGTCACCTTCCGCCACGGCTCGAATGTGGAGTTCAGCGAGAGCGGCTTCCCAGGGGCCTCCGCCCCCGGAGCCGGGGATGTGGCCCCCATCGAGGGCTACAACCTGCAGACGGTGAACGCCAACAAGGCGCGCGACTTTGCCAATCCCATGTACGACGCCGTGCAGTCGGGCACCACCGCCGATCCGGGCATGGGCAATGGCTCGGGTGAGTTGGAAGTGACCCAAAAGGAGAGTTTCCCCTAATCCTCCCTCTCCTCTCTCTCCCTGTCTCTCTGCAGGCATCTATGATGTTCCAGGGGAACCCTCCGCCAAGGGCAAGGCCATTGGCCATCATGCCAGCGGCTCCTTCACGGAGCCCGCCTCCGCGATCATTGCGCCCAGCAGCATCACGCACAAGGCCTCGCCGCAGCTGCAGCTGCGCACCAGGGAGCTGGACCCATCGGCCGACACCGGCAAGGACACGCAGTTCCTGGTGGAGGAGGACAAGTCCGAGTGCTGATATCAAGCCCATCACTCGGCTGCCGTTGCGGTGGCTGTGGCGGTGGCCAGCTGTCGCCGCCAGCTCTCCACGGCGGAGGCCAAGAACAGCTATCCCCTGCAGACATAACAAAGAATAATCAAGGGAGGGCAAACGAGGGAGCCCCAGTCGCAGCCGCAGCCGCAGTCGGAGCCGGAGCATCATCGTCATCATCAACAACAGCCACAGCGGGAGGCACCAGGACGCCCTAGTAGTAAACATCACAAATCCTGGCAGGCGGCCAAGGCCACCACCAAGGTCTAGCCAGGCAGGGGAGGAGCAGGAGGAGCAGGAGCAGGCGGCGAGGGAGAAGGTCCTCTGGGGGGGGCAAGGCAAATACACATATCCAAAAACAAGCAAGAAGGAAAGGAAAAGCTAAGCAAAGGAGGAACAGAGACAGGCGGCAGAACCAGCAGAAGAAGCGTTGCAATTATTATTAAATAAAAGTAAACATAAAGCAAAAATAATAACAAAAACGAAAAACTAAAGGTAAAAACTAAATATAAATGTACACAACACTAGGAGCAGGTTTATCAGTCTCCGCACACACAGCCACTTTTGTAAAGCCAACTTTTTGTGACCTACTGTTTGTTCCCCTATTTTTTCGAGTGTGTAATGTTATTTTGCAACAACAAAACAAAAACAAAAGCAAGAGAAAGCTGAGAAAAATTGTAAAAAGCAACAAAAAAACGAAACGAAATTAAGGCATAGAGTATATATTTTTTTGAAAGCTAAATGACAATATTAACTATATATAAATGTATGTAAATTGGAAACGAAAGGCAACCAGAATATATATATATGTATATGTGTGTGTATATGTATACAAAGGCAACTAAGGGAGAGACACATTCCAGCTAGGATTTCTATATATATATATATATTTTTCTAAAAAACAAAACGAACAAAGCAAAACACAAAAAGCGAGCTAAAAGTATATACAAGAAATGATAAATTATAAATGTGCAGCCACACTTTTGTGCTAAAACCAGGATCGAATCTAAAAGGATCGAAAGGAAACAAGCATTCCCACACACACACACATCAATCGATCTATTTATAATAATTAATTTAATTATTTATTCAACACACACACACGCACACGCAGGCTAATTAATATTTAATCTGAAAGAATCGCATTTTATTGGATTTGATCGAGATTTAAAATTGTTTTTCCAACCGCAATACATTCCCAGAAAGAAAAACTGAAAAAAACCGAACATTTCTTCCCCCTGTGCAGTAAAGAAAAGCGTAGCTTTTCCACTCTCCTGTCTCGTTTCTTGAGCCCCCTCTTTTTTATAAATATATACATATATATTCTCGATTTTCGTTTGTGTGTGTAGTTACCAGAAAAAAGAAGAACAAAGAAAACTTTTCCCCGTTGCGCGGTTTTTTACACATCAATCTATATATAAATATATTTTATTTTTTAATTATATCATTATGATTTCCATACACGTATATATATGTGTATCTTTCTCGCCGAAAGTCGAAATGTGTGTGCATTTTTTTATATAATTTTTTCGTTCTCTTGTGCAAAAAAATCTGTGCTTCCCTCTTCATTTAAGCGTGTGTTTTTAGCATAAATTTAGTGAAAGAAAGAGAGATGGAAGGAAGGAAGGAAGGAAACTAAAGCTGTATTCGCCAATCGGGCCATATACAACGCTATATATGTGAAGTTAATTGTATATTTAATGTCAAGCTACATAATGGATAACGAACGGAGGACAGAAGCCACAACATAATACGAGTAAAACTGCGAAGTGAAATGACGAAGGACAAGAGAAACTATTTGTTGAAAGAATAAAACTTTTTTTTATTATTATTATACAT
>JAEIIO010016780.1:0-16110 GCA_018874655.1 Drosophila diplacantha | reverse complement strand
ATAAGTGTGGACGCGTCAAAAACTTTAAGCGACGTTTCATTCATTCATTTTTCCGATTAAAAAAACTACCCAATATAAACAAAAAAGTATTGATATCTGAGTGAAATTATCATCTATTTGCACCTAAATAGGTTTAACTATTTTCAATGGCTGTAGATAAAAATTGTTTGTTTAAAATGTTATCTTTTGTACATCATTTTATTAGGGTTTTTCCATTCAAATATAACACAAAGCTATAATAAAACCTAAAAATTTGGGTTGTTGGATTACCGACACGAACTTTGAGCTCTATCATGTCTCTAAGTTCAAAACTCAAAGCTCGAGGCGAAAAATCCAGCCATTAACAATTTTTTATTGTCCTCATATTATCATTTTTAATATGACTATCTTCAAAGTTTCACTATGGTTGCTTTATCATTTCCTAAAGAAAAAACGGCCTGAACATTTCCCAATTTTGAGCGCTTAAATAATCTCGCGTATTTCTCATCCCGAAACAGCAGGAAAGCATACAGCACTTTGAAAATATTCCGTGCGGCGGTAACTGTGAGATAGGAACATACAAGCGCCTGATCCGACTGAAATCGGTTGGTTCTGTGGGCCCTGAACAGTCTAAGCTGATTCCAATTACCAGCTATCAACGGGCCTCTCCCCCTTTGGCGACCTTGTTTTTCCACTTTTTTCTCTGCTGCCGCCCTCTTCAATTGTTGTCGGCTGCTGCCAAATCGCCGCTGAACCCTAATATATGGCTATTATGGCGTACAGTACTTTGGGCCCCGAGCGTTGCCATGGCGATGGCGGCGGAGCGGGTCGAGCCGGAGCCGGAGCCGGGGCCAGAAGGGCATTATAAATCTTCATTGTTGGGCCAGCTCTGTAAAGTAGCACAGACAACAGCCGAAAATTTCCGATGCTGCCTTTCCCCGGGACGTAGGGCGGAGCAGGCAGGATGTGTGAGTGTGTGCTAAAAGCAACATCAATTTGCATGAGTTGTGCGGTTGTGCGTGTGTGTGTATATGTAATTACAAAAACACACGGACCGGGGCTGAGTACGTGCAAATCTGACCAAAAATTTAAATTGAAGCTAAAATTTTTGCCAAATGCTGTTGCCGGCAACGCACCATGAGGACGATGATGTATGCAACTCTTTTTCAGCCCCTCCGGGGCCCGGCACTGCCCAGTGCCACCACCCCGGGCAATAGAGTACGTCCATATGGTCCAACCGAGGCCTAACGCCCTCTCGCCCACCCTCAGCCAGCAGGCACTTCGTATGCGATCTCTCTGGAGGCCGTTTTGCGAAAACAAGTATATCGAATTTTAATTACATTTGCTTCATCTGTGCGGGCGAATGTGTTTCTGCTTTTTGCGCCAAACAGCCGACACGGAAATGTGATTTTTGATTGAGTGCCGACCAAACAGTAGCAAAAACCCAGGAGTAGCAGCAGTGAGGGAAAACCCGGCGCCTTGAGGCGGGTGGAAAAGAGTACAGGCTAAAGAACGCCATGCAACTTCTGAAAGGGCTCGTGCAAGAGTCCTACAGCACCATAAATTCCCCAGCGTGAGTTCTGCGACATCCTAGTATGCATATAATGGGAGAGTCCTATGAGCCGTAACACTATCCTTATAGCCAACCTGCCGCACTTGTCGCCGGATAAAAAGTGATCTGAACTCCCAGTCGACCAAAAGGCAGTACAAAAAACGGAACTCTTGACAAATCTAAGCGAGTTGACTGAAGTTTCTAGAAATGTACACAAACGAACCGTTCAGTGAACGAAAACCGAGTAAATTGTTAATGAATATTTGAGCTTGTTGCCGATAATTTTGTGATCAATTAATGAAAATTATGCAGCCTAATTTTTTTCAAAGGCTTGCAAACGATGCTCTTTCGACTTGGAACATTGACTACCAAAAACTAAGCTAGCACCGAGTCGTTTTTAGGTTTGTAGATCTCAAACGATACTCCTTCCAGCATCAAGTTTCACTGACTATTGAACTTTGGGCGATGGCTTATACCTTTTCTGGTAACAACTGGCTGAACGAGGGACGAGACTGGGAGTATTCTCTGAATGAAAAGTGGGACGTTTTAATAGTACTTCATCTGCTTACCGCCACGTGGATCACGTGCTCTGATGTAAGGATGGGCACTTACCTAAAATGGTGAGAAATAGAGTAGAGCTCTAGCGAGATCGAGTCGGAAATAAATTGAAGTTGTGGAACTGTGAATCGGCTTCTTTTACAATTCCTTTCGGCCCCTCTCAACCAAGTTTACCATCGCTAAGTCGGGACTCAAGTGCATAAACATTTATTTGCCCTAGGGAAGGCAGTTGCCTTCCTGCCCAAGCCCCAGGCATCCTTGGCTGTCGACACTTGACGCAGCATGGCAACCCGCAAGCAAACAGGCCCAGTGTCAGTTTTGTATTATTTTATTTTGCTTCGCCGTCGGAGCTTTGAAAAAGGATAGGCACCGCAGAGGCAGAAGCCTGCGTTAGCCAGCCCCTGGCTCCAGTTATGGCCTCAGACGTTTTCATTTTCATTAAATGCCTTCGCGGCTCTGCTTCAGCTCGAGCTCCGGCTGCCTTGCCCTGTCTCCCGTTACGGGGCCGGGTGGTGAAAAGGATATTGTCTAAGAACAAAAGCGGAATAAATTAATTTAGCTCATGTCCTGGCCCCGGCAATGAGCTAGAAAATGAGCTGCAGAATATGTATGTGGCATACGGACGCCCCCACGCCCGTGCTGATAATAACGAAATATGTGCAGCTGACAGGTGGCAGTAGCAGCAGGAGCCATTAGGCGGCTCCTTGTCTGAAATTTAATAAGTTCAGCGATGGGCTGAGTTGCTTCGCTGGGCGCATATTAACAGTATGAAGGCTGGGTAGTTCGAATCCCCGCGCACTCTATCAATGCCGGGCATATCGCCTGCGTTTATTGCATTAATTTTTCAATAATCCCGCAAAGCCGAAACAAATATCTAAAGTGGCGTACCTCTCGGCTGATAGGACTAATCTTTTATTGATGCCCGATGCGATACAAAACGGAAGCCGGCGCGCGCTCAACTGAGTTAATTAAATTTGCTACCGAGGACCGACCTGGCCTTCCTCCGTCAACCTGCTCAGGGACTTGCCGTGCCTTTAATGGGCACATCTCAATCCCGGCCTTATCCGCCACCCAGCCCCAGACACAGCATTATCGGCCTCTAAGTATGCCCGGCAACCCTTTTCACCGGATCCCTCCGTTACTTGGGCCAAACTTTCTGCTTAATGCTTAGCCCAAACTTTTTTGACATTTTTATTGACAAGAATCCAGGAGCCCCGAAGAAGCAACAGCAACCACGGTCTTCTCCTCCATGTGGCTTGTACAACATTTTTTGCTCTCCTGGGCTGCGGTAAAGTTTGGTCTGGGGTTTTGGCGCCGGACTCCGGACTCCGGACTCCGAGCTCCGGGCTCCTGCGGCCTCCTGCGCCCGTGTGCTGCGGTCAAATCTAATTTCCGCAGCTTTTACTACTTTATTAAACTATTACAACTAAAGCCAGCCCGATTCAGCCCTGCCAGGCTGCTGGCGATGGCGCTGGCAATGGCTATGGCGATGGCTACGGCGATGGGTATTAAAAAAGTTATGTTCCTACGTATATATGTGCGGGCGAGTGTGGTGGGCGGGCCACGAAATGTGTTAATAAAGCACACTTGCCACCAACATGGCCACATAATGAAATGAAATTGCGGGGCAACAGAATTGCCTGCACTATGTGTGGGTGTGCGCGCTGCCAGGGATCTCACTCCGATCAGGGATCCCATTGATCTGGCTGGGCATGCATATGCACAGTAATCTCCTTGGCCTCCGAGTGGCATAAGTTGCCGGCACTTTGTGGCGCTTTTATGACTCGTTGGCCCGGCTTGACGGCATCAACTTTCAGGCACTTCCTGCTCGGCTCCCTCCTTGGGCACGCTTAATTGCTTTGACCTTTGCCCAAGTGTATGTACATAGTTTTGGCCGTGTTGCACGTTAATTAGCATTAAGCAGGGGAGCAAGCGGAACGACGAGAGTCTAAACATGGCCTTTTGCTGTGGTACGGGTCTGTGATAAAAATTTATGGCCAGCGGCTGGGGCTTCCCCCACATGCACGTGAAACTTTGGCCGTACTGCAATTAAATTTAAGCTGCTTCAAGCCTAGGACCCCACACAGGCTCAGGGCAGAGCAGAAACAGGATCGGGATCAGGATCAGGGTTCACAAAAGACTTGTGGCCATAGCGACTACAACGACGACGGCAAAGTTTGTTAGGTTTTCTGGTTTCGGTTTTTGGTCTACAGACGCAAAAGTTCGCGTTTGTTTCTTTCTCCCTTTTGATATGTATTTTAATTCCTTGGCCTGTGTGCCACTTTGCAGTTGGGCGCCCAGGACTTTTGGCTTGCCAGCGGAGCAGCCACTGGATGTCTGTGGCTTAAATGGCACTTATGAGCTTATGCCGCAACTTACATTATTATTATTACTCCGATTTTTGTGTGCCGGCATAACAAGAATGCTGCTTCTTGGCGCGCAATAAATAGTTATAGACTGCGGGGAGTCCTTAAAGCGGGCGCGGAGGGAGTTTTGTATTAATTAAGAAGCATTAGCGCACAGGCGGCGTGGTTTATGGGAGCCGGGGCATATGCTTTAACTATCAGCACTCTGGCTAAGTGCGATTTACGACGGGATAGAGCGGGCCTGGACGCGAGCCCGATCGGGCGGAAGTGGTCTATACCCTCGCCGGATTCAATCCACAGCGCTTTGGCTGAAAAAATGCGAAATCTCATCACACTTTCGAGCATTATAAAGAATCAAATAAAGCAGAGCTCTCGCATGTCATAAGCGGTAAATTCAATTTGAGTTTTACAACATTTCACCGCTGCCCGGGCTTTGTTCGGGTTGTTTGACAGTTTTTGCAGCGCACTCAATCAGCACTTGTTAGAACTTTTTAGTGTGCTGTAAAATAAACATGAGAATAAAGCTGGAATGAAATGAAATTTAATAAATGCAGTGCCGCGGCGGTGGTGTTAGTGTGTGTCTGTGGACACGGGAGTAGAGTAGGGCAGGGCGACAGGCAGCATGACATGCACTTCATAAAACTTTGCTCATATAAATTGAAATTGAAATGAAATGATGATGCCAGAGCTGCCACGTGATATCTGAGGGGTGTATCTGTGTCTCCGTGTGTGCGAGTGTCCATGTGTGCAAGTGAGAGTTGACAGCCGGCGAGAGCTGCGTCCCCTCACTGCACAATGGCTGGCTGTAAAAATTTGTTGGCCAAACAACAAGTGGAGCAGCCAAAGCAGCAGCAGCAGCAGCAGCAGAGGCAGCAACAGCCTGAAAAACAACTTAAACTGTCATTGCAAAGTTTGAGGCAAAGCCCAGCGGCTGCCGGCAGGGAGCGGAGGTATTAAAAAACTTTCCTCTGAGCAATTATGTGAAGGCTACTTAACTTTTTTGCAGGCAATAAATTTGCTCTTTAAGCGGAGACTCGCAGCAGGAGCGGCAGCACGCACCTGAGCTGCGACACAATTTTGTTGCACACTCGATTCTATACTGTGGGTTTTTTGGCTTTTTCGGGTCCGCCCACTCGTAGAATTTGCCAGAGCTATGTGCAGAAATTCAATTAGTCAAGCGGGGGAGCAGCAGGGGCAGGAAGCAGCAGTTTGCCACTTGGCATGCCGTGCAGTTTTGGGGAATGCTTTGAAATACACGCATGCACACTTGGATACAGATACTCTCCGCATGCCTAGATACATTTCACGTCCGTGTGCACGGGCGTGCGGTTGTGACAGGCTGGCTGCCTGCTGCTCTGCTGCTCTGCTGCTCCGCTGCATACTTGCCTCAATTACGCCGAAAATGTCACATTAATTATTGGCATTTATGGGGTTTGCGCCGCTTTTGATATGATAGACGACAATGCAGACCAAAATTTGAAGTCTGCTTTATGGCGCGCTATTGTTGTGTCCTCGAGAGCGTGCTTCTGTGTGTGGCAGACGCACTGGCTGGAGTATTTACGAGTGCTCATTGGTGTGTGTGTGTGGCGGTGTGCGGTTGTATTAACTGGAATTTGTTTTTGTGTGTCAGCTGCAAGACGGCGTCGAGGCCGCCGCTGCCGCTGGGCTCTTTGTTGGGCTTTGCGGCAATTAAAAATTAATTTGACAAAGCGAGACATTTCGAATTAATTTCGTCTAAGCGATGTTTTAATTCAATTTATGTTTCTGGCAGCACAACTTGACAGTGCGTCCATTGAGTGGGTCGATTGACTCAAGGCCTGTTCAGGTGAGGTCGCACTCGAATGTGTGCGACTTGAGTGTGCGCTTGAGTCGCATTTTATGCTCCAAATTAATTAAGTGCCGTCCTGCCCTGGGCAAACATTTGAAGGCCAGCTCATATCGCTTGCTCAGGTATATCTGTTAAGGTGGCCCGTGCCCGCTTCGCCCACTTCACTCCGCTTCAATCCAACTCCAACTCCAACTCCAATTACTTAATGACAGCTTCCAGTTGCAGTGATTAGGCTGAAAGCGCTTTGAGCCAAAGAGGCCTCCTTGCCACTGCCCTAGCCACTGCCACTGCCACTGCCACTGCCAATGCCGACTATGCGCATTCAACGTCAACTTACGCCAGCCGTCTGTCAGCAACAGGAGTCGCCTCCACACTCATGCGGCTACTTATGCAAAATGCTGGGCTCTGCCACTAGGCGACACCCGTTGCTGCTCATCTGCACGCACTGGAGCGGCCGCTTTGATCGGCCGGAGCGGCGGGGAAGCGGCCCGGAGACACACAATTGTGTTGATTGCACAGATGACAAGGCGTAGGACGAGATGACAACTTTGCTGCCTGCCACCCTTGATGACAATGAAGTGCATGCATGAATATTCTAATCAAATGAGCCGCCAGCCTGTCCTGGCTCCTGGCTCCTGGCACTTGGATCCTGGCTGTGGCCTCCGGCCCGGCCATTGTCAAGCGGTAGAATTTTTCGCCTCCGCCACATGTGTACACTCGGAGAAAAGGGAAGTCCCTGGGACACTAAGAGTTCTCGTTGAATATTCTACCTTCCAATCTCGTTGAACGATTTTCCCGATTTTCCAAGCCTTTACCTCCCGAAAGGGCTATCAGCTTAGGTTGCTTTGGACGTTCCTAGTTACTTCTTGTCTCCCTGTTTCGTTCAGTGCTGCCACATGCTTTGTGTTCTGTGCCGAGCTAAAGTTTCAAAGTCAGCCAGAGTCCCCGGCCCAGAAAAACCTTTCCTTTACCTCGTTTCATTCCATTCACTCACTGAAATCGAATTTGCATAATTTAACATGATGGTTGCGCTTATTCCTGCAGCCTGTCAGGCGCACAGACAGCGACGGACAGGCGCGAGGATGGGTTATTATTGTTCGCCCTCGAATTCAGCGTCACCGCATTTTGCTGGCACATGCATCATCATTTGCATACATTTGCAGCTCGCCAGGCAGTCCGTGCTCGGAGTAATGAGGACTGCGCCGGTCTGAGTCGATTTTCTTTGAATATAATTCGCGGCGCGGGCAGGGAAAGCATTGACGTTGATGGATTTTGGCACTTACACAGGCTAGCGCCCGACACCTCCGCCCACGCCTCCGACTCCGCCGATTCCGAAAAAAGCTGCGGCAGCAGACTCTGCTCCAGTTTTGCCGAGCTGGCTTTGAAGCGCAATTTAATGAAGAATGATATGTTGGCATCGTGGCCGCAACAGCCGCAATCATCCACCCCTCTGGGGCGCACCCCTTAACCACATCGACTGACAGTTTTCGCGGCTTCGCACGCAGCCACTGTCGAAGTTGAAGGGCGCCGACAACATCGACAACAAGTTTTCTCGCTTCTCAGCAGAATGGGAATCGAATCGGGCTCCTAACGAATTATGTAGCTGCTTTTTCGGGGAGCTTGTCTGCTCGCTGATATTTTACCTATTCAAATTCGGGGACATTTTCGGGCTAAATTTTATTCGAAAGTGCTGCGGAAATCTCAGGACGACTCCTGGCAAGTGCAGCCTAAAGCACAACGCAAACAAACGCGGGGAAAAACAATAAAGAGCAGCACTGAGTGGAGCGGTGGGAAAGACAAACAAAAATAAATACCCCCGACTTTGGTTTTCTATGCAAAGTGTCACATGGCCGTGTGCCACGCCCCCTTCCGACGGGCCGCCGCTGCCTTTTCATGCATATCAAAATGGCAACAATAAAGGCCAACAAAAGAACAACAATAACAAACATTAACATGGAAATACACACGCACGCGGGGCCCACAAAGGCGGCAGTCAAAAATGTTGCAAATGTAAGCATAATAAAAATAAGAATACATAACAAAGACACAATTACACTCACAGAGCGAGTGTTTGCCAGTGTGATTGTGTGACTGTGTGCGCCGCTGTGTGTGTATTCGTAAAACCAAAACTTTTGACATAATAAAATGGAATGTTATTGTTAAAAAAGTTACTTGCATATTAAAACAAACGAAACTTTCCCACTGGCACTCGCCATCTCGCTCAGTCCCCACTCTGCCCGCCGAGTGAGTGTTTTCACTTGCAAATGTCGCACACAAATGCAAATGGCCGGCGTGCGAAACGGGCAGCGCTGCCAAAAGCAAACAACTTTAATTGAACTGTTTACCCGATTTTTATTTTATGCCCCAGAAGCCCCCTCTGGCTCTGTGCCCTGTTGAGCCGAGTAATTGTTATGGTTATGTTTGCGATGATTATTTGGCTCGCTGCACAGCTGCCCATTTGCCACATCGCAGCGACCTGCACTCGGAGCCAGTCGGGATGGGGTCCTTGTTACCAGCTGCAAGTGTTGGGCAAAGACAATACAATGAATAAGATGCATAACGCAACTTCATCAGCATCATTCGATAGCTGGAAAGTCTAAAATTGGAAAGCGTCTGCAGAACCATGCGGGGTGATCGCCTGGCGTTACGCATCTTATTTCTTATGTTGCCTTTGCTTTGGACCATTGAGCCAACAGGGTATTAGTCTAAGTCACGCTTATCACGACTACACATCCAAGCTAAGTCCAAAACGATCAACAAAGTCTTAGATTTATTCGGGCACTGGAATATACAACAGATAACGAGCCGAACACGGTACGTATACGCAATACTGGTGGGATAGAAAACAGGATCGGGGAGATATAGCCGTAGATAGTATAGTATATAAGGTATAGGGATCGGACTACTCACCTTTGCTGGCACCGTCCGGCCCGCGCAGTATGGTGCACTCCTCTATAGTGCCGAACGGATGGAAGATTTGTCTAACATCGTCTTCGGATTGTTGTTTGCTGAGCATGCCAACGAACAGCTTGCGATCTAAATGCTCTGTTTTGGTTTCGGGTTTATTCATGTTTGATGTCATGTCAGTGATTGATCCGATTGATTTGATTGATTACGAATTGCATTTTTGTTGTCGTTTTTGTTAATTTCGAATTCGATTTCGATTGTTGCACCAAAGAAGACGGCAAAATGGACAAGTGGCAATGTATTTTCGTGGGTGGCAGTGTTTGATCGTGTCCGTTGTGTAGAAATGAAAAGTATTCAATCAAGAAGCCGTGGCCAGAGAAATTTCGCATCAAATAAGATTGAGAACCGAAAATGAATACGGAAACAAAGGACGTTTGTTCGATCGTAATGTTTATGTGTGTCGTATCAAAGAGATGTAAATGCAACAGGGTTACACATTACGCAACATTTGTTGTAACGAGTAACGAACGCAGCAGGCACATTTATGTAATTGTTTTTGGTTTGTAATTTTAAAATTTCAACAGGCGCAAAATACCCAAAGGAAAGTAAAAGCAACAACATTTATTTAACGAGAGATTTTTGGTGTTTGGGTGGATAGTTTGATCACCAATAGAGCAATTACAATTACAACATTTATAAATGTGGTTAGGGTTGGGGTGGGAGGAAGGAGAACAAATTTCGATTTCATAAGCGGAGCAAATTTTTGTTTGAAATTGTTGCATCGAGAAGGTACAAATTTCGGTAAGTAAACAACCAAATGAAATCAAGACAATACAGAAAGTCAAATCAGTTTTAGGAAACAATAAGAGGAGAATTGTCAGTTTTCCAATTTTGCCAATTTTGATGTATTTATTTTTTCGTTTCAATCATATATATTTGATATAGAGCACGAACAAGTGTTACATAAAAAGGAAAGAAAAGAAGATAAAAATGGGTGATATTTAGTTAAAATTGTCGTACAATTTGTTTTTTTTTTGTTTAAACTTACAATATACGAGAATGGAAAGTAGCTATTCATATACGTATAATATAAATTAGATGTATGTATATTTAGATATGGAACAGACACGCACACCCAAGCATACCATCTCACACACATTTACAAGCTGGCCACGCATAGAGCTACTGAGTTAAGGATAGACATCGAAAGGATATTGAACACGCTAGCCACTACTTTAAAAAAGAGTTGGTAAAACTATGGCGGGCATGGGGAATGTGAGGCTTAAAGCTACTTAGTCTACCTTACGGTTGTTTGGGGCGAGTGATCAGACGTGAATTCGCTAAGATGAAATCAATTTTTACTGGTGAATGTATGTGCGGATGAGAGCCACTTCCAGCTTCGTGCGAGTGTCTCCCATTTTTCGGCTTCAAAAAGCATTTAAGCCGCCTCCTCTCCAGACACACCGTCTGGCACTCCGGCACTCCGGCACCCGTATCATATCCAAAATGGAGCGTCACATAATTGGCCAAACACTTGCCACAGCGCCACAGCAGACGGCCAAACCGCCCAGATGCTGTCGCGTTAAAGTGGCAAAAGCAATCGAAGGAGAAAATAACTAATACGACACGTTGGACCCGTGCACATGGCCTGCAGGCAATTGTCTTGTGTCCGGGCTAAGCCTAATGGCATTTGGGCTCCGTTCCCACACCCACCCCACTCCCTCGAGCACCCCTCCGGCCCAAGCACGTGCAATAAGCCAAGCAACGCCCCCGGCATGCTAAACAACAAGAAGGGAAGGGTTCAGGGTGGAAGGGCGGGAGGGCTTGGGAAGTGGCTGTGGAAGCTGTGGAAGGGTTGGCTTAATAAAAATGTAAAGCACGTTGGACCTGGGGGCAGGAGGAGCAGGGTCGGGTCAGGACAAGGTAAAAATAGTGCAGCATACTTTGCGGCGCCTGCTGTTGTACATATGAAATGGCATAGTTCAACTGGCTGTTAACAGTTGCGGCCAAAACGGAAAAAAGGGAAAAAAGGGAAAAGGAAAAGGAAAAGGGGAAGGAGCGGAGAGCACGGGGATAAGCAGAAGTGGGACTCGGGCTGGGAACAAAGTAGACAGGCTGGGGTCAGGACAAAAGGATTTGCACAATGTTTAGCCTGGCGTTGCAGCAATTTTCTACAATTACCTGGGGCACAACGACACCGAGCGGCAAGGATAAAATGCACACAGGGCTTTCAGTGATTCCCTTTTGGCTGCTCTCCTTTTGCTTTTACTTTCGTTTTTGTTCTTTTTTCGGTCCTCAGCTAAAGGAAAGAGCAGTGAAAATAATATTAAAGGCCATTAGGCTCATATAGACAAGTTAAGTGGCTCCTGGTCCGGGCCGGGTCCTCCGTCCAGCCTCCCCCATCCTGGTTGTCGTCCTTGTCTTTGTCCTGCTCCTGATTCCCTTGCTAGCCATGTGTGGCAGTTTTTAGATTTTATTTTTATGCCTGCTCCACGTCCCGTGCCTCATCCCGGCTGTCCTCTGTTGCCACGGCAAAAGAAGTCATTAACGTGTCGTTGTCTTTGATGCCGCAGCCGAAGGGGGACGGGGTGGAGTGGAGTGGGCGGGAAAAAGAAAGCCAAATTAAATTAGTTAACCACATGGCAAGTTTTGTGCATGTGCTGCGCCAGGAGACGACGAGGACAGGCCACTAATTGCTGCACGTTATGTTTTTGCTTATCTCCCCTTGAGTCATAGTCGCTCCTGTCGCCCCTCCAACGCTCCGCCCCGCCCTCCAGGGCCGAGTAATTGTATTTTAAGTCCTGGGTCCTGGCTGAAGGTGAAAAAGCTAGTCGCGTCTATGAATAATACAAAAAATGTGGAGGCATCGGAGCCGGCGGACAAAAAACTAAACACAAAGTCGCTGACATGGCGAGAGTCAAAGCTCAAAGCTCATGTCCCAGTACCTCGTTCTTCCCGGTCTGTTCTTCGTTTCCTTTTAACCGTACTGGCTGGCTTCCTTTGACTGGCTAGCCGGGCCCTGTTGCCAATTGACATGTAAATTGACGTTTAATGGCTGCTAATGAGCGTCTGAGGATTTGTTCCTGGCGTTGTGGCGGCGATTTGAATAAGCCAGGGTGAGGCGAGACCTAGGGGCCATGTATGGAGAGATCGCACTTGAATCAGGTGAAATTTCTCCGCTCGAGAGCTGCCATTGTTTGGGGATTAGGTTTAGTCTGCAGAACCCTTCGCCATCTTATTGCAGCTAATAAATCATTAAGCAAACAAATAAATACTCCATTAATTTTCACAGCTTAGCCAGCTTTCTGAGAGCCAGAGAGAGAACTGAACGACAAATGAAGATCCTGCCATAATGCGACCAATTCATATCTGAAAATGTTTTAATCTGATTACTGAAGATAGCTCAAAATGCTATGTAAATATGTTTAAGCTATTAATTATTTTGTGGGGCTTTTCAAGCTTTCGGCATAATTACAAAACTCTCTGTGAGGCGAGTGGTGGCTTCAAATAATATTTGCTTGGCAAAAACTGATTGAAGCCGAGGCTGCCCACTCCGACTACTCCTCCCATAGTGATTCTGTATTTATGTATCTGTATCTCGCCTGGCCCTGGCGTTTGGCTACGTTTATTCTGCCATAAATTATTGAAATTGTAATTACTTAGGCAGGAAATGGGTAAGTGAGCTCCAAATCGCATACTTACTGCCGCCCCAGAGTTCGGCTGCTTGTGAATATTCTCGATTTTGTTTTCTTCGTCTAATGAAAATTTAATCATAAATATGTATGTACACTGATTAAAGAGGGCACCACTCCGAGCCCTGGGCCCGAGTAGTTTCATTAGCATTTTTCTATATATTTCATTAGTGAACTCGTCCGCTCTAGGCCCTGCGCCTTTGATTGATGAAGCTCTCGCCCGGGAATGGGACTGGTAAAAGGAAACTAATTAATATGTAATTAGTGACACTCATTTGACATGTAACGAGGCTAATGCAAAAATATTCCGGAGTCGTCTCAGCAATAAGAAGGGGAGGCAACAGCGCATCGAGCCGCCCCGCCTCCTCAATCGCACTGATTAAAATGTAAATGACTTTCCGTAGTCAATTCAGCCGCACGTTAGCTCCCATATGCCGGGTCCAATCACGGGGATCAGATGCTGCAAATGATATGCTGCCCCATCAATATTGCCGGCAATTGTTGGCGGCCAAGCGTGCCTGCAGGCGCAGCATCCCATTTTTATGGCCCTCAACCCTGCCCCAGACTTAGGCACAGACACAGACGCAGACGCAGACACAGACAGAAGCCAGACTGGCTGGCGGTCTGAAAGTCATCCCGCACAGCCGACGGAGGTGTCAGTATTTATACAGCAAATAAGCTAAATGTTCCCTTTATGAGTCCCTCAGCGGCGTCGCCGGCAAACAGTTGGTGTCGTCGCCCGACAATTGTGTGGCAATTGTCAAAAGTCCCCCGTCTTGACGTTTATATATGACTAGATATAACTCAGCGCCGGCTTCTCCCTGAAACTCCCTGAAAACTGCAAAGCCGGCTTTGTGCTCTTTTCGCCTTTGTTGCCGTTGTGGCGGGGAATCCTTTGGGCCTCCTTCCGCCTGCGAGCTCCGAGTTTATTTGTCAGTTTGAAATTCTTTAGTAATAAGCGTAAAACTCGACTATAGGCTGGGGACAAACTGTGCACAGCGAACGAATTGTGGCGAGAGCGAACCGAGCCTTAAGCCAAAGTTAGAAGTAAATTAGTTATTAGCCTTGTAAGTAGTTCAAAAGTTGCCACTTAAGCCGCTGACAGCCTGCCGGAGCTCCGTTTCAGAGGCGATGGCAGAGTATCGCTAAAATGCGCCTAATTGTTAATTAGCGTCAGCATGAATTTGTGAGGGGCTGCAGCACGAGTACCAGTGGCAGACATTTCCATAGTCACATTTTTAGGCACAGAACTTTCTGTTTGGCTGGGGCCAAAAGTCACTGCCAGACCGAGGAGGCAGGCATCAGCAAGAAGCCAGAAACTTTGTCCTCGCTGCTGTGGTATTGAAGTGTTAATTAATATTGAAAGGAACAAACTTTTGTCGGACTTTCTGAATAGCAAAAGAAAAGGCTAATGTAAATTGTGGAAAAGTGGTGAGGCCTGGAATTCCATTGAAATCCGTTCGCCCCAGAATAACCCTCAAAAAGCATAATATATCTTACAGAAGTCACAGAAGACAATCGGTCACTTTAATATTGGTCTTATTCCGAACCCCGAGCATCCCAGTGCTGTCTTTAGCAGAGAAGCATTTGCATTTTCGCGTTGCAGCCGGTGATAAATTCGAGTTCCTTCACCTGAAGCAGCGCTCGCTCCCTCCACTCGAAAAAGCAATCTTGACAAGCCATTAACATTTCATGTGCACCTTGTCTCCGTTTTTTCTGCTGGCTTGACTATCACACTAAAAGTCAATATAAAGTAAAAATTTTTTATGACCCCGGGATTATCATTTTGCGCTGGTTCTGCTGTGGCTGCCGCTGCGGCTGCGGCTGCAGCTTGACATGAAATTGGCTGCACACTGTGGGTAACCAGAAATTGGCCATAAAAGGCGAGCGACGACCAAAAGGTGCTGTCGTTCCTGCTTTTATATGTATATAAATGCATAAAAAATATAGAAATTTTTATTTTAAGTAGTGACGCGTCAGGGATAATGTTAATGGCACATGGCATTTTCATTTCAAACGCATAAAAGTGTCCGCAATCCACGTGAAATGCTTAAGGAAAGAGCGGAAAAGCGAGATGGCAGGCCCCGGAGGAAGCGGAGGGAAATGTCAACCCAAGAGTGTCCCCTTTGTGGCGGTCGTTTGTGTGCGCAGATTTGTTTTTTATTTCAGATATACACAGAAATATGTACCCATGCCCAGTATATCAAATAATGACCAACTCACGATAAAAAGGAATTTAAAGTTTATGTTCGCTAGACGACGGTCGTCCTGCATACGCTTGCTTAATTATATGGTCGGTCTTTTTATTGCAACTCTCCCTTCTCAGTCTGCCAGGGAGTTTCGGCCACGGCTTCCTCGATTGTTACACGAGGATCATATCAAACTAAGATGTACTCTAGCAGTGGAATACGAAAGACACAACAGACATGAATGCTTACTTTTCAGGTCGCTTTCTCAAGAAACTAAGTTGACCACGCTTTTTAGTAGAGGTTCGGAATGCTTTGGGGTCTGGACCAGCCCTGTAGTCGTGTTAGAGTATACGTTCAGGACTTTATTAAAGTTTAGTTTACAGCACCGTCGATTTGAGGCACGTCTGCGAACACTTATCACGGTTTATTATCACGGACTGATACGACTGTTAAGTTAAATAATCATCGATTATAGAACTACGGGGATATGGGGCGCTCCTCTGGGGTTAACGTGAACGCCGAGTTATTGGTTAGTTTGGGTCGGATGGAGTCTCCGAGCTTCCATGGCGAACTCCCGTCATTAGTTGAACGCCGTCGTTTGGCTGCTTCTCAGGCCGACAGCTACATATTGCGTTTGGTTGGATTTGTTCATTTTTCGGTTTACAAAGTTATGGCAAAAAAAGAGAAGAGCAGAAAAAAGAAAGAGAAAGTAAGAATAAATAAAATTTTATGTTCTCTGTTGTTGTAATTGTTTTCTGATAGAGCGGATGTTGTAAAATATTTACTTTGGAAACGATTTTCCGATTGTTTAATAGTTTTTCACTACAGAAATGAGCAACACGTAAAAAAGGCACATCAAATGTTTGCGCGTCACAACAATAGTAATTTGCTATATAGGTTTTACGCTGAAAGTCTCTTGAAGAGATACAAAGGTAAATTACAGTAAATCACAACATTTAGCATAGTCGATTAGGTATTTCCCGAACTGTGTCCATTATTTTCAGTGATAAACTTTACGCACAACATCAAGAACAACAAC
>JAEIIO010016708.1:0-13190 GCA_018874655.1 Drosophila diplacantha | reverse complement strand
AAACTACAAAAATATATATAAATATATTACTAACATGCCCAACTAACGTATATAGAGACTAAGCCTTAGCGAACCTAACTTTATAGTCCGAGAGTTCTAGATAAGTGTATGCTCAAGGATGTGGATTCGATACAGGCCGTATCATTATTGCATCATTTTTCCTCATTGCCATGTCTGTTTTCCCTCGGTTGAACCTTCTACTTCTTCGCGGGGCAATCGAATTGCCCCCTCCGAAGATCACAGTAAGAACAAAGCACCAACAATAGGGTTTTAAGATAAAGTTTTAACTGGTAACGTTCGTGTCTATGATAACTCACACTCGAGAAACGAATTATGAGCTACTCCCTAGATCCTAAACCTGAATTCCGACAAGCCGCTTGCGCAGGGCCCCGATCCCTGGGGTCTCTGCGAATCGAATACAATAATAACAAAGGAACAAAACCTACAGAGACGCGTGTCGTCGTTATGCTAACTAAATACACTCGTAAAATGGCCAAGTCCCAACTTGGGCCGGATGAATATTAAAAAGAAGGAGGGTTTGAGATTTAAAATCGCCCGGCAAGCTGCCTCAAAGTATGCTGTGATCTTGTGCTACCCAAATCAGCCTATTTTTACATTGGATTTCGGCCAGAGCTTCGCTGCATACTCGAGGGCAGCTTGCCAGGGGATTTGAGTAGCCCTCCCTGTTTATATATATAGTTTATAGACCGACAAAACCGAAATCTTTATAAATGTTACTAGTGCAAAGTTTGTAGCGAACAGAGTTTAACAAATATTTGTGTGTGTTTTAAATGTTATTATTGACTTTATGATATAAGCAAATCAGAAACCAAAAAAACCAAACCAAATTGGATAGAAAAAAAAACAGAACAAAAGTAGTAGTTTGTTGTTGAAATGTTTAATGTGTTTTTAAGTACCAAAGTACCCGAGACTCCTTATATATATACATATAAACCATATAACAGGTGTGTGGCACACGACTAAGGTCCGAGAGTAGACCCGAAAAGCATACAAGTTACATGTATATGTCCAACTCTCTTTGTGTCAGTGTTAGAGCTGTGTTTTTGTAAATGTCAAAGAAATACTGAAGGCGGAAACGGAAGCGGAGGAGAACACTGTGGAGCCCACCTACTCGTACATAACATAACAGACTCGTTTTTAAGTGGAGAATGCTGAGTGAGGGACAGTGGTGGAGAGTGCCGAATCATTTTCGAAACTAGAAAGAGCTAACTGAATTTACTCGTTTACCTTGAAGCAAAGATGATGCTTCTTAGCTATGTAACTCCTGTCAGATGGGTGATAACTTGACATTGATTTCGATCACGACACACCTTTTGTATAGACTTCCTACTTGTAACCGTAACCGTAACCTTAACCCTAACCGTAACCGTAACCTTAACCTTAATCGTAACTGTAACTAACCGTAACCGTAACTGTAACTGTAACTGTAACCTTAACTGTAAACTATACCTGTGTAAACTGAATTATGTACTAAATTTATGAAACCTTTACAACGTCATTGGGCTGGAGTGAGGGAGAGTAGGAAATGTGAACAAAAACTGATGATGATTTTTAAGATTTGCGATTACATGCACTGGCCGCTAACCGCTAACCGCAGTTTAATTTGTCGCATGTAACCCAATCTTTATATATATATATCTGCGCTATACGATACATCAAATATATATATATATCTATATACATCCAGTTATTAGTCACTAAAGCGTATACCAGCGTACCAATGTGCTAGAAACCTAAAAAAGAAAAACGAAACAAAAAACTGCTAACAGACAAAACAAAACAAAACAAAAAGAAAAACAAGCAACAAAAGAAATGTGAAAAATAAAGTCTCTCTATTTAAACTGCAAAACAAAACGAACCGCGTGCAAACAATTGAGAATCTCTCTCTCGCCAGGACTTGCTTTATATCCTTTCGCACAGCAGCCGCTTTAGCAGCAGACCCGCATCCGCAGATCCGCCGAATCACCACCGAAAACCCCGCCAACGAAGCCATCAGTCAAATGGTAAATGAACAAAGCAACTCGTATCACAGTACTCTCTGTACATTAAGCATCCACCGCCTCTACCCCTATAAATACTATATCTTTCTCGGATAGCCCCTATCTAGACGTGCTCTGTACAGTTTTTAGCACCCCAAAGCCCGCTAGAGAAAACTATTATGATAATTACTATACCCCTGACCAAGTGTGTAACATAGCCAGGTTCTTTAAGATATACTATATATACATTTTGTAAAGACCCCATCGATATGTATTGTAAAGTGCGCTGCTTTCTCCTTGTTTTGTTTCATGTAATGCTGCGTTTATTTCTGCCTCGGTTTCGGTTTCCGTTTCCGTTTCGGTTTCGCTTTGGTTCCATTTTATTTATTACGTATACGCCCTGTTTTGCCTCCCAACTCACTCTTTGTGTCTCTCACTCTCTCTCTCTCTCTCAACCTGTCGATTTATGAGCTTTTGTTTGGCTTTCGCTTAGCAAATGTTTACCTTTACCTTCGCCTCGATTCCCCGCTTGGTTTCCTTTCGTTCCGTTTGGTTTTGGATCTGTTCAGTTTGGCTTTGCATAAAACCCGACTCTTCTCCGTAATTATGCCGCTGTCCGCTACCGTATATACCTATATCTATGAACTATAGTGTCGTATTTGTTTCACACCGATGCGAAGCCCTGTCTATATACTACCCACACACTTTCAGTCCTTAGCTGTTTTGTTCCAAACAAAAGCTTATTGTGCGCTAATGTACCCGATGTTCGTGCCTAGTTATAGAGTGGTCTCCTGAGCAGCATCTAAAGTACTTGGGTCCCAGGGTCGCAGAACAGAACAGAAAGAAACATAAATAAACCACACACAGAAATGTTTCAGTTTCTTCGTTTTCGATTCACTCCTTGTTTGCGATTTGATTTCCATTTTCGAGTTGAGTTCGAGTCACTTTGATTTGTTTGCATTTTGCCTAATTTGCATAAAACCTAACGCCTAAGCCTACAAATTTGTTTGACTAGCATTTAGTGGCTCTTGAATCTTGAATCTTAAACTAAAACCGATTAGCATTTCTCCTTAACCGACCTGCAATTGCAACCAAACAAAAAACCAAAAACAAATACTATATAGATAAACTATTACCACCACCGATTACCGATTACCGATTACCGATTGTATACGAACTCAATTTTCATTTCCTGTAACCAAAATGTAACCCCAGCTGGCACGAGTTATGGCTATAAACAGAAACAGTAACAGCAAAATACCGAAATTATTGAAACATCAACGGAAAACGAGCTCAAAACAAGCTTTAATATATAACTTATGTACAAAAAAAATATAAGAGAGAGAGAGCGGGAAAAAACCGAGACTGTCATCGAAATTGATTGCAGATTGATTGACTTCCCGCGAGGCGATTGATTGATTGATTGATTTATTAAACACATAATGTGCATAATGAATTTAATTCGAAAGCAAGAAACTTTGTCCTCGCCCTGTAAATATCCCCTGTATTTAGCATATATATTATATAGTATATCGTTCTTGTACATATCCGTGTCTATCACTCTGTGTTTCTTGTTCCCCCCAACTACTGGCATGTCTCCGTTTATTATTCATACGCAACTTTATTTGTCGCAAAACTTTTGTGTCACTTTTGTATATATATATGTATATTCCAGCGAAAAAGGGGGCAAATCTATATAGATATATATATGAATGCCTGTATACCTGAGGCCAGGTGTCAAGTGAGCGTGAGAGTTCGAGTCTCTCCCCGCGGTTAGCCGACTTGGCAGCGGACTTGTCAGCAACAGGTGCGGTCGCCTTCGCCTGTCGCCCTTTAATTGACAGCTGCGAGGCATAAAATGCTTGAAATGTCGAAAATTAGAAAACTTTTAACAACAATTCCACAGGCCAGGAGGAAGGATCCGCAGATCCATAGCCCACCAGCCCCAGAACCCGGAGCTTGTCATTATTATTATCGACGACGGGCCGCCTCCGCCTCCTCCTTATTTTCTCATGGAAAAGTTTTTCAAGTGCTTAGGCTTTTATCGCCGGCGCCTGTTTGATGCCTGATAAACTCCAATAATCCTGCAAGTACATGTGCCTGCTTACCTGTAGATAAAAATAAAAATAAACGCCCCTTATAAGAGAGTCCCAACACGAATTCGATTTTCACCCACAGATGAGAAGTGTGCGCGCGGTAATATTTTTCTTTTTCTTTTCCAATTTTTTTTCTTTCCATTTTTTTTCTTTTTTGGCTTGCTCGTAAAAAAGTTTTGCGAGCAACAGTTCGCAGTTTTTGGAATATATGAAATGTGTGGGTGTGTTGTGTGTGGCTTCCATTTCCGCTTGGTACACATTATTGCAATATGGCGGCTTCCGCTGCAGATCCGCCATGGAGAAAGTCAATTCGGCGATGCCAGAGCTATAGTTGTTGTTATTATTACCAGTACTGCTGTTGCTGCGCATGTACACGCCATGAATATGTGATGAAGGTACGCGTCATTACCAACTACCCAGCACTTGGAAAAGCCAAAATAGAACATAGTTGAGGGAGCTTATAAGATGGGGTATTTAGGAAATAAATCAAACAGACTTAATTGTAATGGAATAATACATAGGAAACTTATGGTTTTTTTAAGTTAGGAATTCTCCTCCTGAATAACTGTGGGTCGAAGGACACTTCACGTTGCATAACTTATTTATTTTTATTTATATTGTTCACAGTATCTTAATAATCCTTGGAATCAAAGTACTTGCAAACTTCCAACATTTTTCTCGGTGCACCGGCAGCAAAAACCGCCAGGACCTTCATGCGCTACTGTGCCGCAATGACTTCCGTTTTCCGGGGCCCATACAAAACACTAGAACACTAGAGACAACACAGAGTAGAGCGGCCCCCGAAGCAGATTGCATTTGCGGTTCCCTTTGTTTATCAACTGTGCATGTGTTTGCATTTGTGTGCATTTGTGTGTGTCTCTGCATCCTTTTGTAAATAGAAAACACATGCGAACATCATAATTTGCATTATATTTATGTGTGCTTTTCCCCGAGGGGGCATAGTGTGTAGTTTCACTGGCATGCCAAAACCGCCACCAGCAGCCACCAGCAGCCACCATCCCAGCCACCCCTTCGTTCTCACTCGTTTAATTAGTTTTATTTACGTTTTGATTGCTTTAATTTGTTGTTCAGTTATGTACACACACACGCACACACAACACACTCTAAACACACAACACAACAAACGCGAAAAGCGAAACTTAAACAGCAGCCAGCCAGCCGAAGAATTGTAAATGTAAATGCAAAAAAGTGAATGTAAATAGAGGCCAGGCGGCACAGAAGACGCTTTTGTGTGGGCACAAGACCATAGACATATCTTAAATCTAGACTTGTATCAAATCTAGTATAACTAGACATATTCCTAGCGATTGTTAAGCATTGAATAAATAGCGACAGGAGGCTTTGCGAGTCGGAGATAGCGTGACCGTCCCACTAACGAGCTTTTGCTTCGCCGCAGGAGCAAATTGCCCGCGAGAAGCTGGTCACCGGTCGCGTCCAGATCCAGGTGTGGTATCATGCGGAGCGCCACGAGCTCGTCGTCTCCCTGATGGCCGGCGATGACCTGGCCTTGAGGGACGAGGCCTATGGACACGGCAACCTGCCCGAGGCGTATGCCAAGGTCCGGATTCTGCCCAAATGGTAAGTGGAAAGCGGTCTTGCTTTTATTTTCCCAATCTCCCTCAGTAAACTATTATCTCCCTTTACATAGCGGCGATGGCAGCGTGCAGCAGACGGAGGTGAGCCGGCCCACCCAGAATCCCATTTGGAACGCCACGCTGACCTTTGGCCATGTGAAGGCCGACACCCTAATGGATCGCTACATAGACATCCAGTTGTGGGACCTGGTGCCGCATACCGAGTCCATCTTTCTGGGCGAATGCAGCATCGAACTGCAGCAGGCCTTCCTCGACGACCAGGCCATCTGGTGTCGGCTGGAGGACACCAAGGGATTGCGTGGCATTAGTATTAGCAAGTCACCTAGCGTGTCGCCGCGTGGCTCCATCGCAGCTGGAGCCGGTGCTCCCTGCGGCGATGTGACCCGTCTGCTGAGGCGCGACTATAATATGCAGCGCTCCATCTCCGATGACGTAGACTCCATCGGAGATGGGACATCGCTGCTGCATCCGGATCATGCTTGGATCGCGGGCTCGCGGCGCGGCTCCTCGCAGTCGGAGACCATGGAGGTGGAGGTCTACCAGCTGGGCAAGGACTTCTCGCGCTCATTGCCGGGTTCGCGTCGATCGAGCTTCCAGGATGCCGAACAAAAGCGGCTGCAAGAGGAGGACGCCATGGCCACGCCGCCCACCTCCTATTTGGTGGGCCGGCGCCGTTCGTCCGTGGCTCGACGCGATCCGGATGAGATCTTGAAATCCTTGAAGGCTGTGCGCGGGGAGCTGGGACGGACCATGAGTCTGGGCACCGAGCAGCACAAGCGTATGGGATCGCGACGTGAGTATTGGGGATTTTTACTCGGTGGGTTGTTTAAACGGAGAAAATCCCAAGGGGGTGACATGATATAATATATCTAATATAAAGCATAGAAGTTTTATTGATTTATGTTAAGTTGTTCTTTAGACAAAATAAACTTTTATAAGGGAGTTTTAATTTATAAAGACTTGATGTACAACTTTACAGCTTGATTTTAGGTTTCCATCAATGACTTGTTTAGGAAAGATCCAGATCCCCCTTTGGTCATACGGTTTTTAGTTCCTTTTCAATTTACAATTAATAATCTTAATAAATTACGTTAAAAACTATTAGTTGTGGGGATTTATTTCATGTCACCATTTATTGCTGACCACCAAAGTTAGAAGTTAAGCCTTATGATTTCCATAAAAAGGATCTCCTGAACCCAAAGCACTGGCTGCAAGGAATCTCTCTTCTATATACTATTCCCTCTTTACCTCACTCTGTGTCTCTGACTCTATGCATTTCCTGTTTATCCTCACGAAACCCTCAACTGTGCCTTGCTGCTACTTGTGTCTGATCATTATTTGGCTCTCACTTAATGGACACCCTGTACTACTTGACATATATCTGACATTGCATCGTACACCTCTATATAATCTCTCTCTCTTTCTCTAATATCTCTTCCATATCTTTCCCACTATTAGCCACAATATCGGTGTCGCATTATCAAAGCTTTGACACACCCCACACAAACTGGACAAAACACTAAATGAATGAACTAAACTAAAGCCACACCACCAACCTAATTAAAAGCAATAAACCAGATAAACTAAAGCATAAAGCACTAACTACAAGCCACAACACTCGTTTAAAGCCCTCAGCACCTGTCAGTATATTCAGTATCCGTAATTCTTTTGCTTAACCTAATGAAAAGGATTAACACTGCACCACCAACCACAGAAATGGTAGAAATCTTCAACTGAAACCCGAAAACAGAAAACAGAAACCCCTTTGTAAATTATACAAGATAAAACAAAAGACAAAACCGAATGAATGCTAAGACCTGCAAATTGAGCTTAGCTGCAGAATATTTATAGCAAAAACTACACAAAAATAATATAAAAAAACACTGGTAAGAATGCAAAATGTACTTGAGTTGAGATTGAGTTGCGTTTTGGCATTTTGGTTTCCTTATTTTCTCTCCTAGCTGCATGCCTCGCCACTTAATTAACGCCCACTCGCCAGCACACAATTACTTAGAATCCGTTTATATATAGTATATGTACTAAGATATACCCAGCAGCTCACATGCATGTTGAGGGCTGCCGAAAATCTCATTACAAAACACGCACAAAGACCCCACGTACTGCCTGGGTAATCCAGTCGAGGAGGAGTGTCCCAGGACAACTTGAGATGCCATCTTCGAGTCGCTGTGGCTGGGGCTTATTTAAGCTTATTGATGCTATTTTCACAGCCCCCAAAAAGTTGTCAAAACACACAAAACAAAATATGCAAGGCGGAGAACGAACAAAAAAAAACAGAACGAGAAAAGCCACAAAAAACTCCCAACAGATTTGTTGTGTGTGTGTGTTTAAAATGCAAAGTCGCAGTGGAAAGATATGACTGGGGGGAGACGCCTTATTACCTGTTGGCTTCGCAACAATTCGCCGCCGACCTCATAAACCCTTCAACGCCAAACCGGGGAAATAGCTCAGCCTTGAAATTAACTTTTAAAAGCGAAATATGAAAACTCGCAGACAGAACAAGAAAAGAAAAGCGCGATAACAGAACAAAGCCGAAATACGAATTTCCCAGAGCCACAAACAAGCCGTTAAATATAGAATAAGCAGCGTCTGTGTCTGCCGAAATTCTGTACTTGAATATATATACTTATATATATATTTATATATATGCGGAATTGACAGTTCCATTCCCGCTGGGGAAATGTACCTATTATTGTGCCTGCTCAGCAAAAGAAAGCTTCTACTGCCATGTCCCTGCTTTCCCAATATGTTTTGCTCCGTTTTTCCCGATTCTCGATTCTCGCTTCGCCCTTTTTCGTTTTCCCTGCAATTCGATTTTCTTGCTCGACAGTTATTATTAAGCCGCTTAGCGATTGCCTTGCCTTCCGTTTCCGTTTTGCCTTTTACGCACTTTCATATCCGCCCGCAGACGACACACACACAGCGAGAGTCTCTGTACAAACACAGACGCACATCTGTCGCCCAAGTTTATTTGACGTTTATTTTTATTATATATATATATTTTTTACAAAAATATTTGATCTCTGGCCATAATCCTTTAGCCCCGCTCCTTAAACTTTCGGCTGGTGCGCGCCCAATTGATTGAATGATTGATTGATCCGAGCCTCCCTTTGCCATTCTTCTTGCTCTGAGCTTATTTGTTAAGGCCTTCCGATATAAAATCACTTATGAATATAATTTGATTAAAAAAAATACGTCGCCCGAATGAGACGATCCGAAGGTAACAAAAAGACCAGAATAAAAGAAACTGTTTGTGTGCATTGTTAGGAGAATCCACAAACAGATCTATGAAGTACTCACCTACCAGAAAGATCACCAGGGTATTGAAAGTGTAATAACAATTCCAGCCCAGGGTATAGCCCACAAACAAGCTCGTTGACAAGATACCAACGCGCCCCATCATAAAGAGAATTGCCATGCCCTTGCCCCTGCACAAAAGCTCTCATGGAATTATATGATGTATACATAAATAGGATAGGCTCACCTCAGGTACGTAGGTATCAGATCTATAAGGAATGTCAGTAACAGCCGCAAGCAGCACAGTGGCGCATCGATCAAAGCAAAGAAACATACCAGTATCAAATACTGGTTCCTTGCAAAGTTTAAGGTCAGGGTCCCTACGATGGCTAGCACAATGTAAGTTAACATAACAACGCGACGCGACAGGAGGTACAGGAGGAGACTCGTGATTACAAATAGACCTAACAGCACGAAGCCGTGGATGATGGCATCTAACAGTTCGCTGAAGTTCAGGTGACACTATCGGAAAGAGGAAGTCAGAAGGATTATAGTCTAACCTTTAGGTTGACCCCACCTGGGCGGTCCTTCCGGCAGTCTTATCCCGCATGTGCTCGCACATGGTCGGTCCTTCACCCCTTGACTGCATTGCAACTCTGATGCGCAGCATCCAGACGGGCAGGCCAAAGCCGCTGTAAAAGCCAAGGGAAACAACTATGAGTGCCAGAAGCTTCAGTGGTCAGTTCAGCAATTAGTTTATAAACTAAACCCACTCACATTCCACACAGGATGAGCATGATGAACATCATGAGAAGCATGTACTTGCGGTATACCGTCAACAAAGTCCTGGCCTTACCGCAATAGACTTTATCGCCTCTGAGATGGTGATTTGCGAAATATAAAATCAGATGAAACTGCATGGAAATTGAAATGAAATGGAACCTTACAAGGTCGGCAAGTGAGGCTGCGTAACCGATTCAATGCCCAAGGTCTCCAGCGTAATATTCTTGCCCTTGTTGCAGCGGCAAATCCTCTCCAGAACCTTCATGGCCTTCTCCTCCCGATGCACAGACAAGTAGTACTTGGGACTCTCGGGCAAAAAAATCATCATGATGTATCCACAGAGTCCAGGTAATAAACTTGCCATGTGCAATGCTCGCCAGCTTTTGAAGAATCCCATGTTTAGGGGCAGAATCACCATGGCCATTGCTGCCGTAGGAGGAGAATGTACTTAAGATACGCCAGGATCCCAAGTTTTAGCTTACCCGGCACGAAGATCATGCTGAGACCAAAGGCATAGTTCACATAATTTAGGACCTTGGGACGAAGCGATATCTTCGTTAGCTCGCCCAGATAGGTCATCAAACAAGCCACGGGTCCACTCAAACTTAGTATTGGAGAAGCGGGGGTCAAGGTCAGGATCAAGTGTATCGATTCCTACTCACAGGGCAGCCGAAATGACACGCATAGCCATAAAAGACCAAAACTCCGGCATAAATGCCGACACCAGGGACACGAAAAGGGCACCAGGACACGTCGATATTATCAACTTGCGCCGGCCATACCGATCCGCAATCTCACCCCAGACCAACGCGAGGACCATCTGGACGCCGAAGTTGCAAACCATAAGCCAGCTGACACGCTGATTAGTGATTTTGAGCTCGCATGTGGCCGCTGCCACGACCACGGCGAAGCCCATCTGCTCGTTGGTTGCCCACATTTGGAGGAGGAAGCAGCTGAAGAATACCCACACCTGCATCCGGCCAAAGCCTACGGACCAGAGATCAGGGAAGAAACAATAGGCCGGCGTGATTACTCTTACCCAACAGTGTGAAGGCATCATCTATATCGGTCATCACTACCAGTCAGTGTTACATTGCGTATTTATTTCGCATCTGTCACGTCAGTTGAAGCATAGAAACAGTTTGCTGGGTAACCCAGCTTTCATATAAAGTACCAGCATACTACGCTCAAAGAAATAGATCTTACTTTTCAAAAACTAGTAAAAACTTGCACGATCTATCTTGCAATCAGTGGCCCAATAGTTTATCTTGATTCCTTCAGCCGACAGAGAGCCAATACAACGCAAGCTGTAAGCAACATTTTGAAGGTCTTGGGTTAGTTGGATCATATCAATCTCAGCCAAAACCTGGGAAATTCCTCATAAGAAGGAGACGAAGGAGTGACCTATGGTGGAAAGAGCCAAGTCCACCTCCATTTCGACAATTTTAAATACTTTAAACACATCAATTTGCAAAACTAAATTAGATAGCAAAAGGAATATCGAAAAAGATTAGCAAATTCCTATGCTGCACGAAATCGTAATACTGAGCTGCCTCTTTGGCCTTCAAATTAGATGTCGTTTTAGCCGCATGATTTGTTCGATGTAGCTCTACCTTTTCTCCGTTTTCTAGTCCTTAGTCCTTAGTCCTAGACCTAGCCACCTTCATTCTCCGTCCCAAAATAACAAACGGTGATGGTTAGTCCAAGGTGGACAATTGTTAGCAGGGTTTAAGCCTTCACTTAGGCCTTTACCCTATTAATACCTTTGTCTCCTGGAAAACCTGCCATCCCCGCCCCGTAAAAACTTGGTTCTTTGAGTTGAGTTCGAAAACCCTTGGTGTGAAGAACTGTCTTCTGATATCCTCCTCTCGCCCCGGACAGGTACCAGCCGGGTCGGCCTGCCCAGTGGACCCAACAGCCGCAAGAGCTCCATCCTAGACCTGACCCAGCAGCACCAGCAGCAACTGCAGCAGTTGCAGCAGCTCCAACAGCTCCAGCTCCAGCAGCAGCAGCAGCATCTGCCGTTGGGTGTGGGCAATGCGGACACCAGTCCACCATCCGAGGACGAGGACAAGCGCTATCGACCGCGCTGGAAGGGATCGGGTAGCCAGCTACCGCCCCAGAGTCCCAAGCAGGCTCTCTCCCGGCTGAAGCAGGCAGCCTCCGTATCGAATGTGACCCAGGACACAGGCAGGCAGAGCCAGTTGCTCTCCACCGGCCAGCTGCAACAGCAGCAGCGCAAGGGCAGCATGTTCCAGCTGGGCGAGCCTCAGGCTCTAGCTCCGGCGGCCAATACCACCACCACCCAGCTGCAGCGGAAGGGCAGCATGTATGTGGCCAAGGTCACAGAGACGCCGCCTCTGGGCACGCCCACCCGCAAGGGGAGCGTGTACCAGAGGAGCAGCGCGGGCCTGGGCATGGACAGTAGCTTGGGCTTGGGTAGTGGCATTGGTGGCGGCGCCGGGGACAGTCCACAGCGGAAACAGAGCGTGGTGAAGACCCTAAGCGGCAGCTATGTGAACACATCGCCCATCACGGGCGGGGAGTCCAGCTACGGGCTGAAGCTGGGCCCCTCGCAGATCCATCCCAAGGGCTATCGTCTGACCACGGCCCGCTACGGGGAGCTTAAGATGGGATTTGTCAAGATCAAGGGCAACGTGGAGGTGGAGGTAAGTGGGAGCCCTGCACTCCCTCCAAGTGTCGATATTGAAATTCCACCTGCCTGTTGCAAGCCATTGGATAAACATATATTTTATTGGCACCTTTTCTTGCCTTCCGTAACCCCCGTTGCAGCTAATATGCGCTCGGAACATTGTCAACGAGGACTGTGAGACGCCGCCAGATACGTATGTCAAGTGCTACATCAAGGACGGCGACCGGCTGCGCCACAAGAAGAAGACGCGGGTGGTGCGGCACGCGGCGGAGCCCTTCTACCGCCAGACCATTAAGTACCAGGTGAGCAAATGGCCCGTTGTGTTGTCGCGCGTGGCAGGTGACGATGATAACGATGATGATGATGACGATGACGACGGCGATGTGACTGGGGATGCGCCAGCCACTGGCACTGGTTGACCATGGCCATGTCAGGATGTTATTACCTGCCGCCTCTGCATTGTAATGCGATTAATGGCTGCTGGCCAGGCATCGCATCGACGAGGCCAATTTCCGCGCCCAGCATGTGCCTGACAGATGGCCAGGGCGGCTTTAACCCTCTACAGGCTCTGAGTCTCTTCTTTAAAGTAACAATTACTAAACAAGGAAGGTTAAATTAAATAATATTATACTAGGAACTGGTAGTATATATTTAAAATTAATTTAAATTGCTCCCAAAGTTTAAGAAATATTTGTAATTCTACCTCAAAAAGGATCAAATGAATTTTCTTATCGTAGCATACTTTTTAAAGCGGCGTAAAAAATTGAAAGAAAAATGCTTAAGTTAA
>JAEIIO010016491.1:0-11914 GCA_018874655.1 Drosophila diplacantha | reverse complement strand
ATAAGGAAAGAACCTCTTTGGAAATCCATAAGGCCACTAAAAGGTTATAAAAAATGCTACAAACTATCTTCAAGTGGGGATAAAACGGGATTCTTTCCAAGTGCAGGAAACTCCTTTCTAGTTGGCAACTGCACACTTGCCAAGCATAATTCTTGCTCATAATCGTGTGGCGGCGACACACAGCAGTTCGAATGGAAAAAAGTTCAAGTTGTGGATGTGTTTATGAGGGAGTTGCCACAGCCAGATGCAGCCGGAGTTTTTGTGGGGTCGCATTGCTGGACATTTATCGATTCGCTGCTGCCTCGTCCTGGGGTAATCTCTGCTGCTTTGCACCGAAAATTATCTCCATCGCTCATACGCCGCGTGGCCAGGGAAAATGCATGAAAATTGTCACTTATATTCGTGGTAATTGTTGTTGCTGGCCTGCCGGACTGCCAGCCAGCCTGCCAGCCTGCCTGTCTGTTGTCCGAAATGATAAATGACCGGCCTTCTACAGAACTTCTACATAAATGTATATCTATTAGCATTTATCTTGGTCTCGGACCCGGACAAGTTTCGCCTGACTCAAGAATTAATCATGTGGCAATTATGCTGTGGCAACAGTTCTTCCTCGGCACACACAATATACAATACACAGATTACCCTCCTTCTCGCTGTGTCTCTCACGGAACTAAATCATTGCATCTGAACAAAATTATGCCGTGTTTGTCGGGGTAAAATAAACAAGAAACACAGCCAAGTAGCAGCTGCCTTTAAAGTTCGTTAGTTTACTTATTCAGCTCCAAAAAACGTGTCACGGTTTGGATGTTCAAATTGGGAAATCCCTAAAGAGTTCAACGAAGATGTCCAGCATTAAGAATGGCCAGTTTTATGTGCTCATTTCGTCCAGTAACCAGACCCGGAAACTGATGAGGGTGTTCCCCACCCTCACGATAGGTCGAATCCTAGCCGCCGGTGGGTATTATCTGGCACACATGATCCTCGAGAATCACAATCCCTTTGAATATTACAGCGGAGGAGTTTGGAATCTTCGGCAGATACCTGGTCAGTGCCGAGGACAATGTTATCATAGCCGATGCCCTGGCCCTCCATCACTACATTCAGCAGGGAAACACGATAATGGTGGTCGAGAGTCTGGAGGACCAGGTGGGCCGGTACATCAAGCTGGAGGAAATCGGCGAGAGTGAGACCGATAACGAGGCTACTACTTCTGAAGGCAGGGAAGAGCAGTTGCAGCACCTGAAGCATCTCTCATCGAAGCTGGTGGATGTCGAGTGCTCCCTCAACGAGGTCATCCATCACCTCAACTCTGGATAAGAAGAGGTCATTCCAATCATCCATCTAAATTCCATATATTTGTATTCAAAAATACATTTAAAAATAATTTTACTAATTTACACAAGACTTTGCTAGCTAGGAAGGCGCACCCTCCTCCTCCGTGTTTATGGAAGCCTCGTCCGCCTCCAGGAACTCGAAGGGCCTCAGCAGATACTTCCTGCATATGCGCACCGGATCGTTCTCGTCCTCACCCTCCGAGGACCCCTGATCCCCCGCCTCCATGCTTATGGTCAGCCTGACCGAGTCCACCTTCATGTTGGCCAGGCAGTCGAAGCCCACGAAGGCCAACTTGTAGCTGGCCACGGCGTTGGCAAAGTCCACAGCGTCGGCCAGCTGCCGCTGACGCACGAAATTGGCATAGATGAAGCCGGCGGCGAAGCAGTCACTGTCCCCCAGCCGATCGACGATCTTCTGCGGCTTGTGGGCCGGCAGCTCGAAGTAGTTGCCGTCGCTGGTCATGCAGCCGGCTCCGAGGCTGCTCCAGGGCACTATGAAGCACGGCCTTCGGATTCGGATGTCCCGCGGCATCCGCAGGACCGCGTTCAGTCCCTCGCAGGCCTCCCGCGGCGTTGTCCAGCCCTGCTGCTCGGCCACGTACTTGGTGAGCAGGACGTAGTCGCACATGGCTATGAGGTCCACGATCTGGTCGTAGGCATTGTAGATCTGCAGGGAGACCACTATCCGGTCCCTCTCGTGGCGGCCGTTGTTGTGATCGAGGACCAGGCGGATCATGCCACAGGTCTCGGCGGGACACCGAGCCTCGAAGTTCACCCAGCCGTACTGGTCGAGGTCCAGCCTCCGGAAGTCCTCGGCGGTCACGTAGGGAAAGGGCTTGTCGCAGTACACCACCGTGGAGCGGCGGGTGAAGCGCTCCTGGATGATGGTGGAGAAGGGTGGGCACTCGTTCGTGAAGGTGCAGTGGCTTATGTCGATGCCCCGCTTCTCCAGGTCGTCCAGGATAATGCGAAACATGGCATTGCTGGTGAGCACGCCGAAGAGCTCCACATTGGCCCCCAGAAGGCGCAGCACTGTGCTCACATTCGAGGACCGTCCGCTACGCTGGACTACGCCGTTCTGGGTGCGGGAACGGTCGCTCTGGAAGTCCGCCTTCTCCACGGTGGTCACGTAGTCCACCTCCGTGCAGCCGACACACAGCACGGCCTTCATTACGCTAACAGCAGACCACTTGGCCATCTTGCAGGTGATCCTTGAACTCTCTAAACTCTCTTTTTCAGGTTTTAAATGCTTGTCATAATTTTGAGTCGATGACCAAATAAATTCTGACACCCAGACACAAGTTATGTTTTAGGAAATTTTGAAAATTAACACAACAAATTAACCATCCAAAATTAAGGCACAAATTGAGCTAAATTATGGCTGATTATGGCAACAAGCTCAGCTGGGCGGTGGGCAAGAAGCGGGTCCTGTGCATAGGCACCACCACCATTGACTGCGTCTCCACGGTGGATGTTTTCCCGGAGGACAATGTTCACGAGCAAGCCGTCTCCGGGTATTGGCAGCGCGGCGGCAATGCCTCCAACACCTGCACCGTGCTCCGGAATCTGGGCGTCAACGTGGAGTTCTTTGGCATGCTGAGCAGCCAGCAGATATTCCAGGTTCTGATCGAAGACCTAAAGGCCCGCGGCATCATTATAGACAATTGCCCCACCTGTGACCAGGCCCCGCCCTTCGCCTCCGTGATCCTGACCAAGTCGCTGAAGGCCCGCACCATGGTCATTTGCAACAACGACTTTCCCGCCGTCAGCATCGAGGACTTCCGGAAGCTGGACCTCAGCCAGTACGGCTGGATTCACATGCGGGCCTTGTACTTCGCCGTGACGCTGGAGATGCTCAAGGCGATAGCCGCATTCAACGACAGCAGGAAGGAGGGCGAGGACAGGATCAGCGTGTCGGTGGAGTTCGACCAGCGGCTGGAGGAGATGTTCCCGCTGATGGACTACTGCGACTATGCCTTGGTCTCCAAGCAGCTGGCCGCCGAGCAGGGCTGGACCTCCATGGAGAACGCCTGCGGTCAGCTGGACGAGCGCCTGCGCATGCGCTGGGGCCTGAACCTGAACCGTCCGTTTGTGGTCATCCTGTGGGGCGACCAGGGGGCCGGGATCATGGATCTCAATGGCAACTACACGCACGCGCCGCCCTACAAGCCCAAGCGGATCGTGGATCTGCTGGGCACGGGCGACACCTTCATGGGTTCCTTCATCTATGCCATGTACATCCGGGAGCGATCTCTGAAGGTTTCCGTTGACTTTGGCAATCGCATTGCCAGCCACAAGATCACCAAGAACGGCTATGATCATGTGGCCAGTATCCTACTTCCCCCAGTCTTGTAATTAAAGTACTTGTCACACCCAAAGCCAGTGAAAGCAGACCGTTTATTACGTATACGCACTGGTGGTCAGGGAAAGTAATTACCCCAGCAGGAGGATTTAGCCAGGGAAATCGGTAATAAATTATGGTCTAAAGGAAGTACACATAAAGTCCCTAGGTGACCCTGTATGTCGCTTACTTTGTCCCTTTTCCGATGCCTTGCCAAATTGATTGCAAAACGCTGAGGCCGCTGAAAAGGGGTTTAAATGTATTTCACTTATTCCCTTACCTTTTTTGTCGGTTGCCCCTGACAATTTGAAATATAGCCAGATTATTTAAATAAATGGTCCTGGCCACTAGCAAGTGTGTCAAGCGGAGTCCTGGGGCGGCAGCAGGTGACTTTGCCAGCCGATAAATTAGATCTCGGGCGAAAACCAATAGCAGATTATTCGCTTGTGTTCGCAGCAGAGATTATGCAAAGTCCTTTCAGAGCAATTTCATAATTAAAATGAACAGGGAAAAGGACAGAGAGAAGGCGGCAAATATATCCTGTGCACCGAGGCGAATTTGAATCAATAAGGAGCCCTGATTTTTGAAATTTGTTATCAGAAGAGCTTAGCTCGCAAGCGGAGATATTCTGCCCAAAATTAATTCATAAATATTCAAATGAAAATCCTCGCACCACTCCAAATCGAATTGTGTATAAAATTTATACATCAAATGCTGGCCAAGTGGTGGTCAAAAGCCGGCAACCGGCCGCCGTCAACTTCACTTTTGCCGCTTGATTGAAACTCATTTATCATCATAAATTAGGAGAGGTTGGGGGCTGGTTGGAGAAAGAAATTCATCATACTCGTGGTGCCCCTCGCCAGCGGGGACTGTAATCTGGCTCAGATTGAAAATTAATGAGGTCATCAGGTTCTGCATAGCCAAATAGCAGCGCCAAGAAATTCTAAGTACGCGTCTTTTTTCTTTCTTCCAAAAAACGCTGCCTGCTCCCTGTTTTACTGTCACTTCTTCGCCTTTTTTTTATAGCTATTTATAAAATTACTTTGCTGGAAGGAAGGAGCAGGGGAAGCGGAGCAGGAGGGCTTACAATTATCCACCCTGAAGTCAAGGCCCAACCCCCGTTTTCCTTCCCTGGCTTCTGGCAGGTTTTTCTACAGCCTCTGAGAGCTGAGAAGCCTTAGGTCTAAATAGTTATTTTATTTAGAGTTTAGTTTGTTTTCAAAATGTATTAGAAGGTATTTAAAATATTTTAAAAGGTAAATAAAATATTATCAAGCAGAAAGGTAACTTTGAAATGTTTTTAAAGCATAAGAGCTCTCTTTGAATAGCCTTCAAGTCTCTTTGAAAGGTCTTGCAGCCGTTGATCTCCAATTAATTATCTTAAAAAATTGCAAATATTTTTAGTAAGTAAAAAATATAGTTCTCCTATTTCAAAGCCATTAAATAGCAGCTAAAAATACCATTAAAATTCTACAAAAAATTATTTAAGCAGTACTGACAATGTTTTCAATTATATTTCCTAAACTCATCTTTAAACCACCCAAAAAATCAGCTTCCTGGCCCAAGTACGTGCTGCTCCTCTTCCTGGCTCCAGGATTAATGTATTCATAAAGCTCTGATTGTATTGGAACCATCCGAACATAGACCCTCGACCATCGGCCATCTTCAGGGCCCGTTGTGCAGCTTCCGGTTTATTGGGCAATTACGCAAGCAGGGCTCTGATTATGCTGCAGCCCCGCCATTGTTTTGACATTTAATCAAAACAAGCCAGAGGACACCGCGTTTTTCCACCGCATCCTGGCCAACGTCCGGGTGCTTCGATAAGCTCGACTGGACACTTTGGTAATTGAGTGACTTCGGCGCAATGGTTCAATGTCCGCTTAATGCAGCGACCAGCCAGAGGGTAGATCAAAGTCTGGTTTAGGTATTTAGAGGGTATGTTTGCTCTCTGTTGGAATTTGTTTTGGGTTAAGCAGAAGAAGAAATAGTTTTGTTATAGATAATCAGCAAGAGGTATTCCATTTTCGGTTGTACAGCTGCCTTTCCACAAAAGGGCTTTCATTTCCGCTCGAATTTATATTTCGCCCAAAAGGAAAACCGGCAAGTCAAGCCATAGGAAAATAAGAATATACACACAACTGCGGCTGCCGGCCACATCCTTCGATTATGTCAAACAAAAAGGCAGCAATTTGGGTTTAAAGAGCGACCTTGGGGGCTGGCTATGGGTATATGGCTTTTGTATAGTCGCTACTTCAATTTACTTGCCACATTTCCGCCAAAGTCTTGCCCAACTTTTCTCATTTCGGTGGCTATCGTCGTTGTCGTTGTTGTTGTTGAAGTGGTCCTCCATTTCTATTTCAATTGCTACATCAAAAAAATAGAGAAACTGACTTCCGCTTCCGCTGGCGCAGCTCGAAACTTGCAGCCGAAAACTTGAGCGTATTTTCTGATTTGCGACAAGTCCTTTGACTGTCGATTGTTGCTGTCCACCGCACTTGCTTTGGCTTAATGTATACATTATATACATATCTGGCTTGTGAGAAATATGAAAGTTATTCGGGAGTTGAGTAACTCAAAGGCGGGCTTGGCAATAATTATAAATATTTGTGGATATTGAGCTCTCAGGCGAAAACACATCCTTTTAGGCATCGCCCCTTCTTAGATATCTTTACTTACTTTTCTTTCGAAAAACAAAACTTTTGTTTGCTGTTCCCGGTTTTTCATTTGTAGTTTCGAGTAGCTAGGACCCAGGACCTTTCCTTTTTACGAAACTTCAACTAAAACTTAAACTGAAACTTGGGCGAATCAAAAGTCCTTTGGGCGGTCAGAAAGTCAACAAGATATCAAGTCCTAATTTGCATACGCAGCTCAGTCTCGGCTTACCCTGCTCCTCCCCTATTGACTGACTGACTGATTCATTTGCTTGTGTGGTGGCACGGGGCAAACGCTGCGTATGCGTAATTAATGCCCCCGGGCCTGGATGAACATGTGTCCCCTCGCCCAACTTCCTGCACAGGAACCCTTTGGCATTCTTTACTTTCTGACTTTTGCCCCCTGCTCGATTAGGGAAGGGACTCGGAAAGGACTCGTATACACCGGAATCCGAGGAAAGTTTGGTAACTAAATTGAAATTGTCCTGGTTTGGGGTTATTTGCTTATTTGATTAGTGAAAATGTAATGTGTTTCAAAGGAACTTGAAGGATTTTGGCTGGAAAAAGGTTAGGTTGTGTCTTGGCAGCTGCATTGATTGATAGGAACACATACCCTGTATAATGCTACAACATTTTCCCCGGAAACCATCTATAAATTTGCATTAAAAGTATCCTTTGTATAGTCAGCGCCAACCGGGGAAATTGGCCTTATTGGATTATCTTTAATAGGTCTCCTGACAACCCTCATTTGGCTCTGTCCTCGGTCCAATACACATTCGCCAGATAATGATGACCCGGGCTACGGTTACCTGGGATGTTATTGCAGACAATTGCATGCTATTGACATTTCAATTGTCTCTCATTATTGCGAGGACACGGGACACAGGGCCCAGGACGACCCTCATTTAAATTACAAAAAAAGGCAGACAATGGAGGGCAGTATACACGCATGCAGTGAAAGCACAAAATTTGCATAATAATAGCAATTGCACACGATTCAGGTATTAAAGACAAAGCCCAACCCATGCGCATCCGATTTGCCACAAGTGAAGCTACCAAGAATGCTACAGAAAACGGGTGTGGGAATAAAAACGAAGCGAAAAAGAAATGGGAAAGAATGGGAAAATGTAAGGAATCCAATTTTCACTTAATTTTGAACGACGCTAGAGTTCCTTTCGGGGAATTTTCCCTACGGTCGGTCACAGCAGCGGCATCATCAGTGCCCTCCGAGGGCCATGACAACCGCTTTCACTCCTGTCCTCTTTTATTTTATTTCTCGTAACACAAAACACAAAATCCAAACAACAGGAATAGTCTCAAACGCTTCGAGCCATTTCATTTCGTTTGTTATTTTGTTTCAAAGTATCAATTTGTGTATCATTAAAATAATTTGATTTCCACTCGACAAGCGGCTACCCTCTACCCCTACATGCAGGATGCGTTAAGGGTTTGCGACTCCGACCTGCCCCAGCCCGGGGGCTTCCTTCGTTTTAGCAGATTTCTCCGTTCCGGTCTCTCATGACAACATGACCTGGAGCCCTAATTAGGACCCTTTCCAGGGCCAAAGAAGGCAATCTAATATGGCAACTCGAGCGAGTGCCATCAAGCACATATTATTTTTAGCCCTCTCTCAGGGGGTCTCCCTAAGCTTATTACGTTTGTATTTAAATTGTAAAATGTAAATAAGGGGGAAAACCTTAAAAGTAAAGGATCTTTTGGGTTTATTAGCACAATTTCTAACATTTTTTAGGGTTTTCTAGCCACTCTGGGAAGGTCTGGCAAGGCCAATAAA
Organism: Drosophila diplacantha; assembly: GCA_018874655.1. Taxonomy (NCBI): domain Eukaryota; kingdom Metazoa; phylum Arthropoda; class Insecta; order Diptera; family Drosophilidae; genus Drosophila; species Drosophila diplacantha. The sequence continues at coordinate 3,796 of JAEIIO010016491.1, read as the reverse complement.
AATGTATATAAACTATTTTAATTATTTCTAAGGGTAGAAGTATTTAGATATCTAACATCCCAATTTATGTACTTTGAGATACTTAAATATTTGTTTAAATTAAAGTCTCTTCTGAATTAATGTACATTTTAAGAGACAAAGCTGAAGTGACACGTTTTCTATTCTCGAATTGATTGCTGACACACGCTAACCGAACAATCACTTACAGTTTAGGCAGAAAGACAACCATTGCAACTGTGACGACGCATCCTTCGGCGAATAGGGACAACGAATCAACAAAGAGGAAGCAGGAGCCTGCCTTGCCTCCGGCAGGAGGCGGAAATGCAACTGCGCCTGAGCCTGAGCCTGTGCCTGCGGCAGCTGTCGGGACGGCAGGGATAGCAGGCAGCGGGACAGCAGGATAACAGGGTAGCGGGACATGGGATAGCGGAATGACGGGATGTTTACAGACGCTGCCTGGCAGTGTGGCCGCAAATAACTTGTCAGCATTGAGGCATTCATTAAGGCAATCAACCACTCAATATGAATGGGAACCGATGCCGGAACGGGACACCCCTCAGAGCTGCATGCTACGTACATGCACTCGTACCCGCGCGACAGGCGGAAAGAATTTCCAGCCGTTGAGGGATGCTCTCTAGGCACTGGAAACAATTTTAGCATTGCTTCGCTGAGACTAAGGCAGAGAAATTATCCCTCAGAAGTGAATCAAATCTATAATAAATTCCCAATTAATTTCCAGCTTTCCTTTCCTACCATTTAATTTAGTTATTCTTCATTTGATTTCCTTATTTTACTTCTCCCAGTGCACAGCTGCATTTGGTGGCAATTGTGCATGCACACAAAGACACCGCTGCCTCGGCTGATGCTCTGCATGTGGCACATGCCAGCGACCAGCGACCGTCGTGCCATTGATGATATCCACATGATTTAGGAGCCGCTTGCCACGAGATGCAGCCGTCGAGGAAGCGCCGAACTATAACCACCCGCGGACCCAAAATCCACCGCCACCCGCTCTGGTTCCGGAACCCGGAACCCGGCATCCGATATCCTGCATATCCTTTATCCCTACAACTACGCCGCACATCTGCGACTGCAATATGCATACATAAATTGACTCACTTGGACAATGATTTGGTTTTTCGGAAATGGAAAAGTCTGCCACTGAAGGCAGATCCGTTAAGAGAGCGATGTGTCCGGGAGGGTTCAAGCCAGGCTTTAAGAGATGATAAATAAATAGGGAAGTGTTTGTAAAATATGCCTATTTTATAACTATTTCTAAAAACTTAATAGTACTAGCCCATTAAATCCACATCTCAAAGTCAAGTCCCTTTGCCCCTCCTGTCTCCCAGGACTTGCCTCCTTTTGATTTGCAATCACTCGAGTGGAATTTATAAACTAAGCAGATCACATAACCGCGCTTCAGTGACACTGCTCAGTGGCTCATGCGAGATGTTTTATGTGTCACACTATATATTCAAGCTCATTACATTCACTTTCGAGTCGGAACTATTATGGCGCACACATGGCGGACAGACAGACAGCCAAATGGCAAAGTTGTGCGGGTAAACAAGTTGTCTTATGGCGGGGCTATACACATTTTGTATCAAACTCAAACAAAACATAAAGAATAAAATTATGCACACTTGACGACAAGAATCAACATCACAGTGAGGAGACAGAGTACGTATATTACATTGGTTTCCGTGGTGGTTGAAGAGGGGGGATAGTGATGGTTAGATAGCTTTTATTCAGATATTTTATACATATCAACACTACTCATATAATCAAAGCGATAAATCTAAAGGTTATTTGTGGAATTAATAGAAATAATCCTAAAAAAAAATAGCTTACAAGAGGCTCTAGTAAGAAAAATCCTATTTGATAGGTGCTACGAATTCCCAAGTTCAAACTCAGACAGCTACTTTACAGATACTTTTTGTATATACTTGAATCACATAATCAAAAAGATAAATATTAAAGGTAAATTAATTAAAATTGTAAGAAAAGAAGGCTCTTAAAAGAAGCTGGATTAAGAAAAATCCCTTTGGGCAGGCCCCAAAAATTCCCAAGTGCAAATTCTGGGACACTTTATAAGCCCGAAAATGCAGAATCCCGATATGTAAGAGAATTTACTAATGATCTATGTTGAAGAAATTAATATAGACTGCACAAGTAACTTATCCCTCAAGCGAACTTATCTCTTGAAACAATATTTATATTTATTTCTTTTATGATATCTTTGTCTTGACTGCATCAGATCTCCCCTGAATTTCCCTAAATTAAACCTGCCATAAGAGCAACTCCTAAGCACTCTGCCTCACTCCGACTCTATCCAGCTTTTTTATTATAAAATTCCACTTCTGCTCAGCACCACTGAGGCGGAAGGGCGAGCCCGAGCAGCAACGACATATTGACAGTGAGCTGACAACTCGTCAGGGCGACCAGTGGAACAGGGCTGACACTGGGACAGAGACCGCGACCGCAACCGCGATGCCTTGGCTAAATGACAGAATGACTGACTGAACCGGCTGACTGATGGCGACGCATGTCTCACTGTGACCACCAATATCAACATGAGCTTATTAACACTACGCAGAAGTTTCTCCTTTCGGGAGGTATATTAAAATTGATTACAGCCGGCCCGGCCCAGCCCAGGCCGAGCCAGAGTCAAAAATAACAGCCAGAGTCCGCACCCAAAAAGGAAAACTGAAACATCTTGACGAGAATATGGCAGACCAGTGACGTGACAGCAGCCCATTTGCTGGCGACAAGTTGGCCATTTGGATTATGTGGTGCGTGGGAAATTACAATGTAAGGTGGCTGCCAGGAAGCTAGAGTGGAAGTTGGAGCTCAGTAATGTACAAAATATGAGAGTTAAATACAAATAGCAGCAGATAAAAATATACTTTAGGCCTCTTCTGCTTAGTTCTTACATTCACTTTACAGGCACTTGCTTGAGCTCTTTCTGGTTGTTGTTATTTTCTCTGCACATTATTTTTTCCTGGGTGGCTCCTAATTTTCGTCTTTTGGCAAAGCAATTTAGCTACATCTAGCAAGTTTGACAGTTGCTCGCAGCACCTACAAACACAGACCGGCAAAAACTAACCGAAAAAGTTGCGTAAACTTCAAGTGCAGGATAAACAGGACGAGGGAGAGAGCGGCGAGCTGAAGTACTACCAAGTAAGTAAGTATTCCGAGCCAACACAATTCAATTTAACTTTTTCATTCCTTTTTCGCCGAGCTCTGTTATTTTTATTTATTTATTTATGTGAGAAGGTGAGTGGCAGGGGGTCGGCCTCTGTGCAAGTGTGATATGTGGATGTTATGGCAATTTCCACAGGAGTGGGAGCGGGCGAAGGAGCAGTGGCAGGACCAGCCGCAGTCAGGAGTCCCTTTCAAAATTAAAATGTTCCTTATGCACGAGAGATTTCTGATGGAACGAAACGAAATGAAAGCTAACGGCCTGGAAGTCAACCAACCTGCGAGAGACGACAACGACAAGGACAATGTACGGAGTGTGGCCCTCGGAGGGCTCCAGGACGGGACTCTGTGGCGGTGTGTATGGTATCCCAGTATCCCGCCCCCCGTGTGGGCTATGTCGGAAGCACTGAAAGTGTATAAGCTCACTGGTAACTATGGCCCGACTATGCTGACTGCGGTCTACGGGGCGGGACTCACCTAGTAAGCACACAAAAAATTAATTAACGTTTAATGTGTATATTAGCCCGAGTCATGCGCCAAAGGAATTTTGAATAATCTTATTCGTTAACCCAAATTCAGGGACATAAGGGAAGGC
>JAEIIO010016464.1:0-15266 GCA_018874655.1 Drosophila diplacantha | reverse complement strand
TACACTTGTATAGTTTTTAGTGTTGTTCCTTTATTTTGAGTTTGAATTTGATTGGGAGCTTGTCACCTGCTAGTCTTTCTTTAACCTCCTCCCTTTTGCCGCTCTCGTACACTGCGGTATCACCCTCCACTGCCCTGTCTCCATTCCCTGGCAGCTAGTTCGTTTTTAGCACTCTGACAATGGAACTGTTGTAATAACAGAACTTTTCTAATCAACCTGCTGGACATACAGGACTCTGCTCCCGCCACTGCCGCTCATCGCAGCCAGCCAGCCAGCTGATACCGTGTAAGTTTATTAAAATGATGTCCTGCAGATATTTGCAGACACTCGTCGTGCGAACAGTGGTGCAGTGAATGGTCTGGATTGGATCAGAATCAAATGAAAGGAGCGTTGAGTCGCCTAATGTGCAAGATGACAATGGAAGCCGGGAGCAGTGCAGGACTTAGCCCTGTGGGGTGTGTGGAAAAACTGGCAAGGCAAACAGAATGGAAATTCTAACGGGAGGGTGGGCCACGAAGGAGGGCTATTCAATTGGCGAGGAGCTGAGCTAGGAAGTGGAAGGCATCGGGGGCGTAATGCTTACAAATCAAGCAGAGTGAAGAGCAGCACCCTAACACTGTTCCGTTGAAATAAAAATGCATTTATTTGTGGAGCGAACGACGAAGGCCCCAAGTGCCGGGGCAGGCAGGAGCAACAGGATGTATCCGTATCCGTATTCGATTGCGCATCTGTGAGGGTATCGCTGCCATCTGCTCCTCGTGCCCGTGTCGCGTACCTGGCGCAAATGCAGATCTGCATTTGCGTTCTGCTGTCTAACTAGTTACCTACCTATTGGCAGGACACACAGATACGTCCAGGAAGGACCCTCCAGTCGTGTAGCTGTTGGCAATTTTATTGACAGCCCTGCACGGAGAGTGGGTGCCAACCTCTTTCGCTCCAACTGGTGCCGATGCTGCCGGGTGCTGTGGTGACTGGTGGGAGTGGGTTCGGTTGCATTTTGTGACAATGTTTATTTAGATTTTGCTGCTGCCAATTGCTGACATTGCAATTTCTATTCCTGCCGGGCTCCCACACGCACGCCCCTAGATAAACACACTCCCAGATGTGCTGCGTGTGCAGTGTGCAGCGTTGCATTTCATTTTACACTGGAAGAAAACAGTGGGCATGATTAGCGCTCCGCACCAGCAGCCTGTCCTTCTAGGGACATCCTGTAATATCCTCGAATATCCGTCGTTTAATATGCACATACCTCAGCTTCCATGCCAGCGCCGTCCAGGGGGAGTGCCTTTGCATTTGTATCTGCACACACACAAGGCTGTGTATCTGTATCTACGTATCTGTCGTTGCTCGCTGGCTCGCTCCGGTTTGCGGTCATGTGTGCTGTACTTTTTGGCATTTTAATTTCAAATTGTCAATTGGATTTAAGTACACTCGATAGCAACACGCCGACAGCAGAGCAGTCTGTATCTCGGTTCTGGCTGTCGAAGCTGAGATTGCCTTCATCGCTCCCCCAACGCAAATTTTGGGAAATTGTTTGCCTATTATCGGGCCAGAGAAACCAGAGCTTTTCCTTGCCTGGCAGCTTGAGAAGGCTTCGCTTTATTGCCGAGCATTTGCTGGCCATAAAATTTGATTTTAAAATGTGTCAAAAGTGCTTTAAATGTGGCAAAATTTGATTACGCCTTTTGTGTTGTTAGCGCCCGACATAGGGACGTGCGACATAAGGGATACGACCGTTTGATTGCTAGGCGCCGCCACGACAGTTGTTTTCCCCTGAGAGGGAATTGCTGGGCATCAAGGGTCCAGCTCATATTAACGTTAATGCCAATCTTGTTTGGCTCGTTGAAGCTGCATTTATTGGAGCGCCTAAACATTTGGTTACGGCCTGGCTTCCAATTGCCAATCAGCGGACGCAAAATCATAATTTTCCGCAACACACAGCAACAATTGATGGCCGATTCGAGTTCAGTTTTTCCAGCTGCGTTCGAATCTGCACTGGCGCCTATTCGGGCCAGCAACCCAACTCGTATTGACTGTGCCGCTGTCGATTTTGTTGCAATTACCCGCAGCAAATGTTTTTCCAGTTAGAAGCTCTCTCCATTCATTTGTTGTCTGCAGCCCAATGATAATCGGACTCCTGTTTGCCCGGCAAAGCGGGGCAAGTATTTGCAATTAGTGTCAATTAGCGGGGTTTTTAGTTATTGCGCCAAATGCTTGTGCAGTTGGTAAGCGCAAAATGAAAGGCTGAGTGAATGAATGCATTCCGCCTGCTAATTGTTGAGGGGTGTAAGCCAGAAGGCCGGATTTCAATTTCGATTCCCATCACATCCCATGTGTGCTCCATCCCATATCTATTCCCAGAACTAATATACGCTCGTTTGGAGAGACCTGGCCAAGTGCACTCATTAAAAATGCCAGCAGCATCCTGGGCAGCTGGCGCAGAAGCCGAAGCAGAGCGGGGTCGAAGTCGAATTATAAGGACCTTGCCGAACCCCTTGGAGGGGAACTGCGAAAAATATGCGCACTAGAACGCTCCCTCGGCACTTCAGCATTCGCCATTTGCCACGCAATTTGAAAACTTGCCAAAAGGCTGTACCCGGCGAGGACAACAGCGAGGGATATTTTGCAAACAAATAATAAAAATCCAATTTTACATTTAATCACGCGCTCAGTCAAACAAAAAGAAGGAACTGAAAAGGGCAGAAAAAAGTTTCGGCAACGGCTGCCGTGTTGTCGCCCAAAAGAACGACGTTCGCGCATCAACCCCCTTGCCGCAGCGCTCATCCATTCAGCTGCCGCTTGCCGGGGAGCTCAAGGATCAGGGACTCAGGGCTCAAGGTGACTGAAGTATTTTGCTTAATTTATTGCATTTTCTACGCTGAAATGCGCAAAAACTTTAGCCCACCTCCGGAAAATTAGGCTGCTCGACTGAACGGAACCGAGCGCCGACTCCGATGTTTTGCCTCGCCTGCATCCCCGCATCCTGCGTCATTATAAATTTAAAAAGCGTGTTAAAAGGGGTGCAGATCCGCGCCTGCTGCCACCAGGAGCTTAGGCCAACCCCGCCCACCGCGGCTCACAATAAATTTCATTTTTCATCATTGCAATTTCTGCGCGTAATTTTTCGTACATGTCGCACATAATTCATTCCCAGGGCTGCGATGTCGCCCTGCGACACATGGATTAAGCGCTGTGAAAGGCTCTCCTTATGCAGCCCAACCGCCCTCCCACGAGGAGCGTGTAAGAATGAATCCTTGAGTAATTCTTCAGTGGGGGAACACACTGCTAATTTCGCATTAGCAGCAGATCCGATCCCTCCATGCAAATATCGGTAAAGCGTGTACTTCAATTCACGGAGACTTTCGGGCGCACATGATGCATCCACATCCACACTCACATCCGTTCGCTTCCGTAGACCTCGCACCCACGGTCTTTGAGTGTGACGGCCATGCAGATGTCATCACAGTCTGTTGAGTGAATGGCTGCCTGACTGACGTCCCGGAAAGAAATCATGATACATATGATAATGACAATGATTTCACTGCTGACGAAGTCCCTTTCCGCTGCCACCTCTCGCTGGCCGGGCATCTGGGGCCTCTCCGTTTGATGACAACTGCCTTGGTGTGGCCAGCCAAGCGGGAACTGAATGTGGAACTGAGACTGGAGCAGGGAGGACTCATGTGTGATGGCTGTGAATGGAGACGGACGGGCGGAGCAGAACGCAGCCAAAGCCAAACGAGACATGGATGTTACTTTTTACTGTCAGTCCCAGTGCTAGTACCGCTTCCCGCACTACGCCTCCCAGTGACAGTTGTACAAGAAATACAAATTTGCAAAATAAGCAGAGGACAGACCCGGCCAGAGCGTCGAGCAGGGCCGACCATTGTGAGATAAATGACGACATGCTAAGGGAAGTGTCAACTGATTGCGCTGAGCTAGGCAGGCGTAAAAAACACGACTCGGCTCGGCTCGCCTCGACTCCTGCACGTGACGCATACGCCTCGTTGTGCGTGTGACGAAGGAACAGGAGCAGATCCAGCGGCGGAAGATGGAGCCGCGCGGAGCCCCTGACAATAAAACACAATAAAAAGAAATTATGAATAAATAATACGCAAAGTAGCAAGAGCTACAACACAAAAACGACAACAAATTGAATGCAGAGCGGCGTCATCTGTTTATGATTTATATATTTTTTAATATTTGACTGGGCGACAGCAGCACTGACAGACTCACCCTCAGACGCACAGACAGACAGGGAGACAGCTAGACAGCTCGGCGACCCAAGCTGTGCTCGAAAATCATCGCCAAACAAAATCAGCCGTCATTAGCCGCGCATTTGTTCGCCAATTTCGGGTTTAGCTCTGGCCTCCCCGGCTGAGCTCACCTTTCCTCGCCGGCTTCCTTTCTATTGCCGTTGCTCTTGCTAAATTTAATTAATTTTCACGCCATTTCCGCAGTCGGGTGCCTTGAAAGGATTCGCACGCCCGCCCAGAAATTCTCATTAGCAGCTCCTCAGTGACAAGAAAAGAAAAGAAGTGCGCTCGAAATTCGCTCTAATGAAATGTTTGCTCGCCACTCGTGTCACTCGCGCATCCGATTGTCCGAGCAGCCCGAACAGGGGGACGCGGGAAGGGGAGGCGAATGGAAAGGCAACCGGAAGTGGCGCTGAATGGAGCGCATTCCAGCTTCCGGCCGAACGCTGCGCCTTGATTAGTCTTAATTAAATTTCACCTGGCTTCGGCATCCAGCAATAAGCCGGAGACCATCCTTATCCCGGGTGTGGCGTCGCTGGGTTCAATTCATGCCAGCTGCATCCTGCGAGCCGAGTCAGGCCCAGTTCTGCCTTTCGATCTCAAGTGATTCAAAGTAATAAAAATTACTTAATTTTTGTAAAACTTGTAATCGCTTAACTGCTGACTCCACGTATTAGTCAGTCCCAAGAATTATTCTATTTCCCTGCGCGCGGAAAAATATAATAACCAAAGCTTCCCCTGGTCACCCTATTCGCAACCTCCCCTTCCTGAGGCAAAAATACGTTAACCCAAAAATTATGAGCTTCAAATTAAATTTTCCGTCTGGCGCTGCCTTTATGGTTTATGAAGTGTTGCAAAAATATCTACAGATACAACCGAAATAAAAGCAAGCGGGGCCAAGATACACAGCGTCGGAGAACGCTGCATCAGCGAAATGGCAAGCAGGAGGCGGGGCAGGGTGACTGGAGGCTTCCCACTTGCGAAACAACATGCAAAAGGATTTTCGTCGATTTTCGAGTGCTGTATCTGTGCCGCTGCCGCTGCTGCCACATGTGCTGCGATGTGCTGCGCGAACCTTTGCGAGGAAGGAACCACTCCGCCACGTACCCGGGCTGCATAAACATGGTTCCCCGCTCTCTCGAGTGGCTCCTCGCCCCGTGGCTTTGCCTGGCCACTTGCGACTTTTTCCCCATTTTCCGTTGGCCATTTGGCACTGCTGTTATTTTGTATTTTACTTAGCACACTTGCCTCGCCACTCTCTCGGTGCGGATGCACTGGCAGCGCAGTGCTCAGCGGCATTTATTGTTTCTGGCGCCAGTTGTTGCTCTTTTCCACTTGCAGTCCCACTTCCAGTTCCCTTCCCGTTCCTCTTTGGCCGGCGCACATTGCGCGTTCTCAGCATTTTTAACAGTTTATTTGGCGAAGGCATAAAACTAGCCATCCAGCAGTTCTGGTCCTCGTTCTGGTTCTAGTCCTGGGCAGGCTGCCAGCTGAAGGATCGGTATTGATGAAGTGGGGAGTGCTGGGAGTGGGAGTGATCCGTTCGACAAATCTACGCAGTTATAAATTTAGCAACTGACACATCAAATTCCCATCATGTGCTCCGTGTAAACAATGGCTTCAAGGACCAAAACAACACAGCCAGGGGGAAACAATAAATCCGCCTGGAATCCTTAAAAAATGGAATGCACAAAAGGGAGCACAAGGAGTCGAAAGAGTCAAACTGCAAGCGCAGCAAGGCAAATACTGAATGGTCGGGGCGGAGCACAATTAACGATGGGGGAGCCTGAAGTTTGAAAAGGGTTCCACCGAGGAAAGAAACGTTTATGCCCTGGTGTTCGCTTCATTTTATGAGATTTTGATATGCGTCGAGGGTGGGAGGAGGCCAGGATTTTTGTGAGCCACAGGCAGGCTGAAAGTATGCCGGGCAGAAGCTCACACATGGGCACGCGGCCGCAGAAGTATGCAACAATAATCTGAACCTCTGACGCCTCCTCCACCTGGTCCTGCTCCGGCCCGGCCATGCCTCACTCAGATAATACTCGCCAGCCCGGCATCCAGCCCCCAAGCCCACGCCCTTTGTGGGCCGCTCTGCGGCAAATATTTTATATGCGTTGCATTGCCCACTGAATCCTTGGCCTGCCTTTGGTCAGTTTTATTGCCGTTGCAGATGATGGACATTTGGCCTTTGCCGTTGCCCGCGCGCCCCTCGTCCCTCGCTCACTTTTCGCCGAGGTCCTTTTTATGAGCCGACTGACGAACTGATTGGAAGTCAGCAAATTCCTCGCCAGTGCGCTTTTCGCCTTTTTCAAATTTGTCCGTTTTCGTTTTTGCCCTTTTCCACGCTCGCCAATGGGCACTTCACTAACAGCTTTGAGTGTCCACACACACGCTCGTACGGCGGAGTGGAGTGGGCAAAGCGTGTTTGGCATCTTGAACTGGTCAGTTAGCACTGCGGAATCGCTGGCTCTGCTGATGCAGCAGTTGGCAGTTGGCAGTGGTGCACGAAAAACACTGGCCATGTTTCTTCACCTCGGCATTAAGTCATGATTCCGCAGCCATCTGAATGCAACTCCAAATATGAGTCGATAAATCAATACTCGAACATTATTCTGTGCCTACTATTGCCCAAAAGTTGTGCAAAAGTCACACATAAAACACGGAATATTAACAGCCACCGCAACAATATGGACGATTGCCGAACATTTTCTCACTCACATGCCACCACATCGGTATAAACTTGCGACCGGCGGCGACCAAAAATGACATTTCAAAGGCAAACCGAAAACATTTTTCGCCTACAACATTACGCGCATTTTAATGAACATTTTCGGGGCAGCCATCGGGAGGGGGAGCAGACCGCGGCGAGGAGCCACCGTGCTGCAAATTATGCATGTGGCCGCGTCGACACACGGGTCGAATGTGTGATAAAAACCCCCAGAGCTTTTCGAGTGCGGTTGGGCTCAGAGTGGCGCGCCCCTCTGCAGGCACGGGTTGGACTTTCGGGGTCTCTGGGCCACAACATCATCTCATTAACAATCAGGCGAATCGGCAAGGATCGTGGATAGGACCGCGCTGCCCTCGACATGGCTGCGACCCATTCGCTCTACGTGCCGGGTTCACATTTCAAATCAGTTTGGCGCAGCGGCCACCGCTCGGCCCTTCCTGGGCACATTATTTAAATTCAAAAAAGCGATAACGACCGGGTAATGATGAAGTGCAGCGACTGCAGCGGGGAGAATGCCCGCCGGGCACTGCGACTACTACTGCATCGAACTTCGCAGGCGTTGGCCAAAATTGGTTACGCGTTTGGGTCAACAGATGCCAAAGTCCCGGGGCTACAGACCCGCGTGTGGGCTCGTTCGGTTGGTGACGGGGTCAGCATATTGCCATTGGCTTATAGCACCGGACAGAACGGGTGACGGTAAAGAGCGAAAGGCTAGTTTCCGGCACCGGGTGCGTGTGAAAATGAGTGGCAAAGTGGTCAAAGGGAGTCCTGCAGAGGGAGCGAGTTTTGGGCGCGATTGTCGCTTTTCATTAACATTAAAGAACGCTCGAAAGGCTCGCTGAACAATTCTTAAATACCGGTCTCTTCGACATCCGACAGAACTCAACGCAAAGATTATCATGCCAGCCCCTTGGCCAACACAACGTCTGGTGGTCTGGTAGTCTGGCGGTTACATAAAAATGTCTAAAATATGCCCGACCAACGCAGCGCCCATCCCAGCGACTACCCGTTGATGTCATATAAATAACAGATTTAGTGGCCTCAGTCCCCGCTCCGACTGGCTGCTGGGTTTGTTTGTTTTTAGCTCTGAGCCCTGAGCCCTTCGACCAACAGCCATTGGGCAGTCCACTGATAACGGAGCCGCCGCCCTGTTGTCCTGGCACAGACTAGGCCGGCCCGGCCAGTAGCATTTTATGTGTCATAACCATGGTGGCAGCGGACGAGAATGCAAGCCTAGACACCGACACAGACGCAGACATGGACGCCGACAGCTTTGGCGGCCTTTAATGGCCGCCGCGAAAGGCAAACAGAAGCTGCAGGACGCGGCTACGGCAAACAATGGCCGCGCCATCATTGACTGCGTTAATTGCTGTCATTCATTTGAAAAGTCATACGCGATTTTCAGAGCAACATGCTCTGGGGGCTGGCCCCCTCTTCGTCCTTGGCCACCCTTCCGGTGCCTCCTTCCTACCGTTAAAAGTGATGATTATGCGTTCACTCTTTCGCTTTCATTCGCCATTGCAGCGGCCGGCTCCCATAACATTTAACGGGGTTCGCCTTTGTGCCTGGCTGACTGCCTCCCGCTCCAGGCGCCATCATCGATTGCCGTTTGCAGCAGATCTTAATCCCCGCCGGGTGGGTTCGAAAACAATCTGCGCTCTGCCTTTACTTTTACTTTTATGCCGGCCCTGCGCTCCCCGTTGTCCCCGTGTCATATTATGTGCTTACTTAGACCCGGGCCAGGAAGGGTACTCTTTTTTCTAGTCCCTCGATCCCTTTCGAATCCAATTTGGCTGCTAAGCCATCGACATTTTCGTTGTAGTCGTTTATTGATTTTGCCCGAGCAGATGGGGCCCGGCAGGGATTGGGCCCAGAGGAGGAGAATAGAATACGATATGTGGTTGTCATTAGCCACTGAAACGTGGCCTAAAGCATGGCATTTTATCGGGAAGTTAAAGAACACTTCATTTTTCCTGGTGTATTCATTGATAGCTTGGATGGCCCCCAGGGGAACCGGGGCGTTGCACTTAGCTTTAATGCGGCATAAAACAAGAGCTGCATATTGAAATTTTAATGCAAGGCCCCGGGCAGGAGAGCCCTTCTCCATAACGGATCTGATGCACATACATAAATTCCGCTCGTGTGGTTTTCAAAATGCATTGCGCCACGGCAACAGCTTCCTCCAGCCACTGACCTTCCTCTCCTCCAAACCCGACTAAGCTAATCAAGGGCTGAGCCAACAATTTACTTAGCCCGGCGCTCTCGACCCTCGACCCCGGTGAATCCGGTTCATCGTGGTGGATGGGGGAGGCAGCCCGGTGTTTCCATCATATCAGCCACCGCTTTGGCTGCTTAGTGTGAAGCTCCTTACATCCCATTTACTGCGCTTCGCCTGGCCTCATGCATAAACCAATTTGCCGGGCATAAGCGCGGGCAGAAGGGTCAGGTGGGCCCCTTTCCTGGTGAGACCTCTCCAATTGCAGCAATTTTCCGACTTCGCTTTATGCATTTATGCGCCTTTGTCTGCGGCCACTCCGCTCCTTTTTCCGGCTGCACTTCCTGTTTTGTTTGTGCTGTTCATCGTCTGCGGCGTCGGGTCATTAATTTGGAAGCGAACACCTCTTGAACCACCTCCGGGGGTCCGGTCCGGTCCGGCCAATCAGCTATGCCGACCCGACCCGGGCTCGAGTGGTCAGCAGTCCCCGTCCAGGGCTCCAGGTCTTAGCGCCATTTCCCCAGTGAGAAATTAGGAAATTGCATTTGCTGGCAAAACGAGTCGGCAGCTTCGTAACGGAATTTACGCGATGCACTCCAACACGGATACGGCTGCGGACCCCACTCCGCCGAAGATCTGCAATCGGCACTGCAGCCGTAGCCGGAGCCAGGCTTCGACAGCTGGAAATTGCCAAAATGTAAATTCTCGCATGCCCGGCAGCAACTCCCGGCCCAGGCATATAAATTTATTGCTCGCGCAGGCGAAGGCCTGGTCCCCATCATCATCATCGCCGACGCCTTCGCCGTCAGCATCGTAATGATCATTGCGGCGGTTCGGGGCCCTAAAATATTCATAATCTACGCGGCATTAGCCACGGCTGCGTTTTCATTTCGTTTTTCGGCTTCTGCCGGAGCTCATCAATGAATCAGCATCGCAGCTTGCGGCATAATTGGGGCTATGTTTTAGTTATGAGCTGCCTCGACCAAGGCGTGGTAGGTGGGGTATGGCGAGCCAGACAGACGTACATTCTCCGCCTGAGAGTTCGCTCCGATTTTAAATCAATACCCCACAAATGGCACCTCCCGGACCCACGGACCCGTGCAGTGCACTCCTTCTGGTGGCGTCTTGCGCGTTCTTGCATCTCCGCTGGGGGGACAATAACAGCCATTAAGTGTGGCCAACACGTAACCGGGCAATAAACAAGCGTGACAAATGATGCTGCTAAATGAAAGTTGATTGCCAGTTGACGGGCACACCTGTTTCGACTGCAGTCCGGGTCCAGGATCTGGGGACAACAATCAAAATTGTCAGAGCCATCGAAAAAGGGAGCACGGAAAGGCGAATGGCAGAGAAAAATCACGACGGGGATGCCACGCATCGGATGTGACTGTCTGCCGCTCAGCTCCTGGTTCTGCCTCTCGCCCTGCGCTAGCCCTATTAATAATGATGGCGGCGACAAAATGGCCGCCGACCCTTTACTTCGCTCATCTCTTCTCGCTCCTGGACGTCACGTGTCGAGGCTGCGTGCGATTTCTACGACAGGACATTGAAGCGGAAGCGCGTTTCGCACAAAGGGAGCGCGCAGTGAAAACGGTTTGTTTTCCCGCCGGGCAGCAACGAGTAAGGACTCCTGCCCTACTGGTTTCATTCAAATTGTCGTCCTGACACATTGCATTCGATGGACAATAAACGATGCATTAAGCTCGCAACACACTGCCGAACATCTTTCAAATCAATCTGAATTGGAAAAGAGTTCAGGCTGAGACCAGGTGACGTTGCTCTCATCTGTGGCAGCCAGCACGTAATTTGCCACAACTTTTGGATTAAAGCAACGCCAATCGGACAGCCCTTAAACGGGCTCCAACCTCCATCCTGGCTTGACTAGTCTGACTCGTCTCTGGGCCCCACCACGGGCATTTTAAAACTCCCTCTGGTTGTCAGGGACAGACCAAGGTGTTCTGGTCTAGTCTGGTCTGGTCTGCCAACCGTTCCCTGGACGGCAAATTACTAATTGGCAAGCAAAACGCTCCGGTTGTTGTCCAACAAACAACGACAACCACGAGCACGACGTCAGAGGAGAAGCCAGTCGTATGGCTGGGCTCTGGGTCTGGCTCCTGCTCCTGCTCCTGCTCCGACTGCCGAGAGATGCCATCCAAAGGTGGCACACATGGCACACAAGCTTCATTAACTCAAACTATGCTGCATTTTGCGATTATCAAATTGTCTTTACACACATGGAGCCAACGATTGAAGCAGAGATGAACGGTGCCGAGGAGAGCTTGAGCCGGGGGACACTGATGACTGCTGATGGCGCACTGCTTTGCCGGAGAGATAGTGGGAGGTTCGGGACACGGCAACCGCAGAAATATGAAGCGCATGTGGCAGGGAGCACGGGCCGGGAAGAGTGGAAAGCCCCGAAATGCTTTCGGGTATTTTGTTGAGCAAACAAGCATGCAAAAATGCAGCAGACGGTGCGAGCACGATGTTCCTGTTATGGGAACGATGAAGTCCTGTTCGGAGCGATGGCCACCTGACGGGTGGGTGGGAAGATAATGCGCAGTGACAAACTGCCCGACTGGGCGGGACCGGGCCCCCGGCCGTCCGCATTATCGCACCTGATGGCGATTAGACCCTTGCCTCAACGACGACGGAGCTCTTAAATTTCACTTGCCGCTGCAATTGATTGAAAGTGCGAGCCGGGCGACGGCTTTGATTGATGCCGGCCAGAGGTGAGCTTGGGACTTAACCAGCAAAGGTCCGAGTTCCGGGAAAACCCATTCCAGATGGCCTGACTGTCTGCAATTAGCCTGTCGCTGGCAAAAGTTCCCCAGTTACCGCTGCCTAATGAAGTCCCGAGGAACTCCGTTCCCAAGTTGGAGCTGGGCCACTGCATCCCCTCGCCCCCCCGCGGAGGCCAAACTCAAAGCAAAGCAAAACAAAACTTTCCCTAATGCCGGATGTAGGTCATTGTGTTGGGTTGCAGCTCAACTTTGCAAACCCAATCTCTGCCGTCCCTTGGCGGTGCCGGCCATGCAAATATTTTCCATTTAATTAACGCATGAAAACTAGCTGCCGCAGGACGGGGCTAGTGTGGCAGGCAGCGTCGCTGCAGATTAAAATAAATTGCATGGAAATTTATCATTCGAACCTCGCGCCAGACAACGACCAGAAAGCAGGAGCGGGAAAGCGGCAAGAACAACTTGACACAGTGGCAAAAGTTGGCAAGAAAGTGGAGCTTTGGGTCAGTTTCTCAGTGTGTGCGGGCCATAATTAATCATAATAAATGCGTGAAGGAGGGGGAATAGGGCGCGGGAATTAGGCAAAGCGGCGAGGAAAAAATAACCACAATTTCCCAGCATTTTCTTTGCCATCAAAATAAATGAGCCAATTAAGCGGCGGCCAAAGGCGTCCTTGGCCCACCTGATGAGGGTGCGCGGAGTGGGGCCCAGTCGCAAATCCCTGAGCTGAATTGGCCGGATCCAGGTGTTGCGCATCGTCACCAGCGATGGAGATTCATAGGGTGCTGCTTGGCGGCGCGCAAAATTTATTTATATCTCTCTTCGGCCCGACCGTGATTGGACTCTGGAGGTCCTTTGTTGCTTGTTGACTGGGGTTAAGTCGTTCGAAAATATGCTGCTAATGAAACTGAAGGAGCCGCTAATTGTTGGCGACAATCGAGCCTCCGACAGTCGCGGCGAATTGCTGGAATCTGTTTTGTTGAGCTGAGTCGTTCTGGCGAAATCTATTTTTGTACTCAAAGATAACATATGATTACTATCTTACCTGCCTTATCTTTATTGTCTATTATTCTCGGAACAAAATCGAAACGAGACTCAAAATTACATGATTAAAAGGCGATGTGTTATTACCATGTAACTCAAGCGGCTAAGTGCTTTATTAACCCTGATAATTCCAGTTTCCGGCGACTCGCCACGAGATGCTCCTCACAGCCACTCTTACCCTCCCAGCAAGTAAGTTTCGTCGCGAGATTATCTCGTCACTAAATTTATTGTCAACCTAAAACTTAAGCGCCAGCTCGACTAATTATTGCACTGGCTTGTTACGAGGCACAAATCACGACCTATCTGTTGGCTGTCCCTCGCCGTGGGCGCCTCCTCCTCTCTGGCACCTGCATCCTTCTCCGCATTCAGAGACCTTTGCCGCTCCTCAGAGGCGGCTGCCCGGACAACCGCAAAGGCGGCGCCGGCGCCCAGCAGCGACCCGGCCGCAACATCCGACCAATGGTGCTTGTAGTCCATGACTCGACTGAGGGCCACGAAGGAGGCGAGGGCCACACAGGCCAGCTGGAGCACGGGGCCCAACAGGGAGCCGGGCAGGGGCCAGCGGCGGCGGTGAAGATGCAGGGCCACAAACACCAGGCCGTAGAAGGCCATGGCCGAGTGGCCGCTGGGGAAGGACACGTGCACATCCCGCAGCACCTCCTCGCTGGCGCCCGAGAGTTCGGGCCGGCAGGAGTAGTCCTCGTGGTAGCCTAGGTCCCCTTCGTGCATCCCATCCGAGCAGCTGCCTCCATCCGGGAAGTGCGGCCGGCAGACAGCGAAGAAGTGGGGCCGCAGGCGGCCGATGGTGTGCTTCCCGAAGCCTTTGATCAGGTCGTTGGCCACGTAGCCGTAGAGGAACCATCGGGCCGTGTTGTACACCGGCCAGAGGTGGCCCCAGTGGTTGACGCCCTCCTGCCAGCAGAGCAGGCCCTCGAGTAGGATTAGGCCGAGTAGCGGGAGGTGGAGGCCCAGCCAGTGCAGCTGGGTGGGGCTCACGGTGTTCTCGTGGTACGGATACCTCAGGGACTCGTCGTTGCAGAAGAAGCCGCGCTTGGTGGTCGGCCCCCAGAAGAATCCAATGTTCTCAACGAGGACGATCAGGATTCCGAGTAGGACCAGGTCCGTCAGTAGACGGATTGGGGGCCGGATTCGCAGGCTGAAGCTCATTTTCGGTTGCTGGCTGACTTGAGTCCGGATCCGTGCGATCGATCCGACTGTTCACACGTCACTGATCTAAGACTCGGGGCGAAAGCGGACAAAAGCCCCCAGCAATCTGAGCTCAGACCCACTCGGCCGGGATTATTAATAAACAACTCGTATTGTTGCCTCTGATTACATTATAATACACAGAAATATTTTCCGTTTGCGACGAAAATATTTATGCGGCCCGCCGTCAGCAGATCCATTCGCGATACTTACTGAGGGATGGAGAGTATGTGAGTAGAAGTTTGCTACAAGCAGGTCCTGAGAACGAAGCGAATTACTTCTAAACTAGATATTATTGAAAACTGTGGGGAAGCCTCTTTCATTTTGACCATTAATTGGGGGTGGATCGGGTGTTCGTTGAAGTAATTCCAAGTTTTCGGTGAGCTTATTTCATTAGCACTCTTAGTGGGCGGGTCTTGCATATACATATAGCTTTCCCTGATCGGTGCATTCCCTATGTATAGCACCCAACGCTCGGTTGTCAACTCGTTGCCACGCACGTGCTGGCGGCGATAGCGCTGCCCTGTCCGCGTCTGGCCCTGAAACGGTCAGCGGCAAAACACGCGATAGCTGTTGATCACCGCCGAGTCGGAGTCCAAGATCCCCGGCTGACGTAGACCGGAGTCTCCGAGAAAGCCCCGGAAACCGAAAAGCTCGGCAAAGCTCGCCAGATCACTCTCGGGGCCCTCTCCGGAGATTTGTTAAGTGCTGGGTCAGGGGTCCATCAAAATCAGATTAATCCAGCTTGATTCACCAGAAAGCGGACCAATCGAAGAAGTTCGGAGAGCTGCGGCGCCTTCACACGATCGGCGAAGAAGAGTTTCTCGGGAGGCCGGCCTCTGGTGACGCAGCACAAAAAGCACTTGCCGCCAGTGCTCAAAGATGAGTCATGGCCAGCAAACATTCCAAATGAAGCCAGCCAGGTATGACAACACTGCGCGAAAAAGTGTGCCAACTGAACTGCGCCCTGGCTAAGGGAATGTGGGTGGGCTGACATTGAAATGTGAACAATTTTATGATTAAACAAGTAAGAAAGCTACAGTCGTTCGTGAACGACTGTTATATACCATGTACCCAAATAT
>JAEIIO010016354.1:0-11150 GCA_018874655.1 Drosophila diplacantha | reverse complement strand
AACACATCAAAAAGGTTGCTGGTAAATAATTGCCAGCTTCTATTAGGTAAAATAAATTACTTATAGGATAGAAAATACAGTAAATTAATAATAATATAATATTAAATATTTAATATAATGGTTGCTCCGCTCCTCGAACTACTTTTCCCTTTCCTTTTGCCACAGGAAACACCTCGGTTGTACAGTTTTTCACACGGCCCATCGGTCGCTGTAATTTATTTTGCGGTCATAGATTGGTCAAGCTTTTCCTTTTGGCTCTGGGAAATGCGGGAAAATGGTTTTTCAGCTGTGGTCATTTTCCCACTCCCGCAGCCAGGTCCCGTTGGCGTGGGTAGGTGGAAAGCGGAAAAGTAAACGGAAAACTTGCGCACACACACTAACACGCGTGTAAGCATTTAAAGCGCTTGCTAAATTATGCAGAGGAAAAACCGAGCGGAGAAAAGCTGGGGGAAAGCTGGATATGCGGAAAAGCGAGAGGGCGAGAAGGCGAGAAGGCGAGAAAGCGAGAGAACGAGAAAGACGAGGCGCGGGGAAGCACACACACAACGTCACCGTCATCTCAGCGCGACTAATAAACTCAACTTAGTTGGCATAAAAAATATCCATGCAAATTAATTAAATATTTACAGTTTACTGACATAAGCCGGGGACACAAAGCTCGAGAAGAAAAGCGCCGCTGCGGAAAAGCGGAAAATAAAAGGAGGAGAGAGCGGGCGAGCGAGCGGGAGAGAAGTGAACTTTCCGCTGAATTGCAAAAATATGCAAAGGTATGCAGGAAGTGTACGAATGAATGAATGAATGGCTGAGTGAGTGAGTGAGTGAGTGAGTGAGTGAGTGAGTGAGTGAGTGAGTGAGTCAGTGAGTGAGTGAATGACTCCGCCTGGAAGCGCAGACAGACGGATTATGAGGAGGAACTAGAAAAATGGAGACGGAAAGTTCGCGAATGTAACTAAAAAAGGGAAAAGTAGTAGTACAATTGGATACCCTAGAAAAATTTAGAATATAATTTTCCAAATTTCCTAAGAAAAATTACGTATACGCAATATTAACATCACGTATACGCCAGGTACAACAAATCACGTATACGTCAGGTGTTACTTTTCTAATATTTTCTCTGTGCATCTTCGGCAGTATATACCTGAATTTCCTCAGCAAGAGGTATTTTCACAAGGCAACCAAGGCGGAAATGGCGCGACTCTCTTCGCCCCGGCCCCCGCCCTGCCACTGAATAGTTGAGCAGCCTCACCTGCAAAATGAAATTAGTGTCGAGGAAACGTGAGGAGTAGATGCTGAAATGAAACTGGCAACAACAGCAAGTACAAACAAATATATATATACCAAAAAAAAAAAAAAAACAAACCTACAAAAAAAAAGTGAAGAAAAAACTGAGAGAAACAAATAAACTTTTATGTTTGTAATCAAATTTTTGCCAGGCTGCTGACGTTAGGCATAATAAATTTAAATCAATGCAGCTCAGAGAAAGAGAAGCGAAAGAGAGAGAGAGGGAGAAAGAGAGCGAGAGAGAGGGAGAGAGAGAAGGAAGTAAGCGGGAATTCCCTAGAGAATAAGAACAAATAAAATCTTCAAGAGGCACTTCTCAGACCTGAAGTCGGAGCGGTGGCGTGGAAAATGTGAAAATAATATTAGAAATGCCTTTGTTCTCTGCCCTACCTCCTCAATTTAATTACAAGTTTTTCAATTAGGTTTTCAAATAAAATAAAATACTCTCATTTGGGAAATTTAGAACCTCGAATTTAACAACCTTCCGTCTTCCATATATTTTAATCTCCATTTTAATCCATTTCCGACCCAATTGCGGCCTGCTCAATCTACCCATCAATTAGGCCCGAAACCGCTTCTCAATTACCAGATTTTATTATCCCGATTCCAATCTCGATGGTGACCTAATTGTGCTACTCGATATGTTAATTAGTCCCTGAAGCCTGACACTTAAGTTACGGCTTTTCGGGCAGCCAACAAAGTTTTTCTTCGTTTTCCGAGCGACGTCACCTACATATCACTCACAAAGCCCCCAGCCCCCAGAATTTTCCCAACCCCCCCAACAACAACAACAACAACACCAATTGCAGCCCCGAAAATGTTGCACTTGACAACAACAGCAGTGGCAGGAATAAATAAAAGAGAAGACAGCGTAAATGAAATACCAAAGTAAAATACCAAAAATACTTGAACAATGAAAACCCGAAAGAGGAAACTGGGTGAAAAGCGGGCTGGGCCAATGGGGCCACGTTGCGATGAGGCGTTGGGGCGTTGGGTGGCTGGTTAGCAGGGCTAAGCGTTTTCTTTTTTGGGGGAAAACTTTCGCCCTGCAGGGCTCAACTTTTAATGGCAAGAGCAAAGAGAACAGGGCCAAAAGACGGAAGACAGAAGACGAAAGACGAGAGACGAGAGACGAGAGACGAAAGACAGTCGACAGAAGACAGAGGAAGCGTGCATAGTACACATGTTCCAGCTGCGGGTTCCAAAATAAAGGCAAAACCTGCCTTCCCGGTGCTGGGTGGCATTCTTAAGTGCATGTTACCCGAACAATTTACTAGCGTAAGTTGAAAATTTTTGAATTGGCTGAGAAGCACTTGTGTGGCGGGGGTGCACTAAAAAATAAAAGAAGGAACAACTTAAAAGGCTCGCAAAATGTGGGCGGAGTGGAGCGAAACGGAACAGCTGAGAAAAAGTTAAGAAAGCCTCGCAAGAAGTTGAAATGAAGATTTATTTGCCTATTTGCTTATTTATCTTTGGCTCAACTAGAGGCTCCCCCCCACCATCAGGCTGAGAGCTGGGAAAACTGGCTACTGGGCTGGGGAAAAGTTGCCAGCAAAAAAGAAAAAAGAGGAAAAGGAGGAAATTACGTTAAGTACCGTAGACTTAAACGCCGAGGAAAGTCCCCCCACCCACGGCTGGCGTATAGTTAGCATGTTATAAATGCTGTAAAACATCCTCAAACACACACACTGCGAGATACTGGCGGGGAAAACCTGGGAAAACAGGCCAAAAATCAGCAACAAACTGAGGCTGGAGCATTAAATATGAGATAGTTAAAGGCTTGATTACTTGATTATTTATTCATTTATCTGCGTACTTAGTTCGAACCCTCTGCTCACACCTGTTATCCTTTACCTTAAATTAATTTCAACTAAACTAAACCTTTTCCTGAGTGCAGGGTCCTTTAAGTCTGGCCTTAAAGTTGCCGCTGCTTTCACAAATCAGAGGATTCCCTCCCCGAATAGAAACCCGGCGCACTCTCGACTCGACTCCACTCAAATGGGCAATTTAATTATACGGAAATCACACAGAATTCATCTAATTAGTTTGGCGTTTTAATTGCCGTGGCGTAGGACACTTGTCTCCACTCCGCTGTGGCCACCGGGCCACTCCAGGCCACATTTATTTCGCTCTATTCCCGCAGATGATGCCATAAATTATGTCATCTCGGGCTGGAGCCGGGACTGGAGCCGGAGACTGGAGCCGGAGCCTGAGAACAGGAGCTGGAGGAGGAGGAGCCACTCGTGGCTGTATCAATTGCCTGGGTGCCCTCTTTAATATTTCAATAATAACACCGGGCAACGGGGAAAATAAATTAGGGCAAAGCCAGGAGACATCCCGAGCTGAGCTGATGCAACATTTTGTCAGCAAAACTAATTACAAAATACAAATGAAACCGAATACTTTTCGCTTGGCTTTCATCTGAGTTTTGTCGGCCTGTGTACACTTCCTCACTTACTGTTTGTTATTAAAAAATATAGCTCTCGGCTGCGCTTGCTCTTGGCATTCGTTTCCTGATTTCTGTATCCTGTGTCCTGCATCCTGCCTGCTGCACATGTATCTGTATCTCTGCAGATGTATCTGTATCTCTGCAGATGTATCTGTATCTCTGCATCCGTAGAGGTATCTGTTTGAATGCATTCTTCATCCTGTGCTGGCTTAACAGAGAGCATTGCGCCAATTGACATTCATTCCGTTTGCTTTTGTCCCACGTAATTGGCCAATGCAAAAAAAAAGGAAAAAACAAGGAGACAAGCAAAAATAAAAAACAAAAAACAGAGAGCTGAGAGCACACAAAAAAAGTTTAAGAAAATAAGGGGAAGAATATATATTAAAAGGGGAAAGGGAAAAGGGAAAATCCTAGGCACACTTTATTTCCTTTTCCGGCTCAGAAACATTAGTTAAAAATATTTTAAAAGTCCTTTAAAATTAAAAACCTATTAATTGTGGCTCAAAAAACGTTTCTATTACATTTGTAAAGCAATTTTAAGAACCAATCACTTTGGTTCGTAATCACTGGCCTCGCTTTGATCTTAAGAACTGAAACCTAAGCAGAGCTTGGAAATTTATTTATAGAAAACATGGAAACTTACGTATTTCACATTTCCCATTTCCCAATTGACTTGAAATGAGTTTTTTGTCGCAACTTAATCAAGGGAAAGGAGTGCCTCGCCCGACAGGCCGCTGACTTAAAGATGCTTTTTTAATATTTTACCAGGCGCACACGCAAGTACTTTACTTTTCGGTTTAGTTAAAAGTTTCGTAAAGACCGAGAAACGCCACTCAAAGTGCCAAATTTCACGCCACTTGAAGGATCCGGAGCCGGAGCTGACTTTTAATCCTTTTTGCATTTCGCGCCGTGCAGTGTAAAAAGCATCGTTAAATAAACATGAGAGTATGAATGTATGATTCAGCTCCAGCTCCAGGTACAGCTCCCGCTCCTGCTCCAGCCCCGGTGGATTCTCCGGCAGATGCTCCCGCTGCTGGGCTTCTGCTCCGGCGATAAAGTTTATGGCCAAGCTGGAACTGCCGCCCATGAATCTCGCCCCGCTCTCCGCACGCACTCTTTTTAATTTAGCCCACCTGCCCCGCTGCCTCGCCTTTGGATTGAAAAGTTTTCCCAGGGAAAGTTGCGCCGGCATCGAACTTGCAGCTACACTGAGAGCCAAGACTTTTCCAGGCCTGAGGCAGGACACAAATATAGTTTACAAATCGAGTCTAAAAGCTAAGAATTATAGATTTTATATCAAAGCCCATAATTATTATAGACCAGAGATGGTTCCTCTAACTATAGTCACCCTCTCTGGCCATAATAAATGCCATACCCTGCCAGGCGAAAAGGGAAAACAAGTGGAGAAAAGCTGGAAAACAGAGCTGGCAGCGGAGACCCTGCAGTCAGCCGGCATGAAGGAAGGCAGCCGAAGAAAGGAATCAAGTTTTTAGCCTCAACTTCAGTTGAGTTCCAACTTGAAAACTTCAAGTTTGTTTGGCCAATTAAAATTGTGAAATATATTTGTCACGACCCCCCAGCTGCCTCGCTGTCTTTGTCTTTCCCGATGTCCCCGTCGTCTCCATCTCTTTTAATAAGCAAATGCAAATGTCGCCCGGCTGCCTTTGCCTTCTGCTAAATAAATGGCCAAATTGATTTATGTAGCCGAGGAGGCAGCGGCTCTTGTCCTGGAGGCTGCTCTAGTGGGATTAGTGTGGAGAAGGATTGAGGCTGCTCCACCAATTGCCGCTCAATTGTGTCGTGTTTGGTCCATATTTATCATTATTCCACGAAACTAAGGCATATTTCTTGGCCCAATGAAGTGAAATGGCATCAAATATGGGTCTTATATAACCAGCATCTCTGCTGCTCTAGCTTTTCCACATTTTCCCCCTATTTTCATGTGTTTCTTTTGCTTTTTTTTGTCTAGATAAATGCCGTCTGTGTGTGTCCTTATTTATGGTCTCCTCTGCCTGGTGACGGTTTCGGTGTTCGGTGGAGTGTGTGCGTGGGTGTGTCTTTATTAAAGAGACGGCCATAGTTTTTAATAAAAATTCATCCAGAGAGGCACTATATTTTTTCTTTTTTCGGGGTGAGCCCGTGCGGTGGCTTCACTTAATTTATGTACTGCGACAGGGGGTGGCATTGCGGCTGCCGCCTAATAGTTTTTAACTTAAATGGAAACTAGGAGATGGAAACTGGGGCTGGGAGCTGGGAGCTGGGAGCTGGGAGCTGGAAGCGGGGAGCTGGGAGCTGGGAGCTGGGAGCTGGGAGCTGGGAGCTGGTAGAAGATGGAAGCTGGGAAGATGGAAGCTGGCAGAGTTGCCATGGCAGCATACCTTGGCCGAAAAGGACGCAGGACGTGGAGTGTCTGATGACGACAAAGGAGCCGAGGACAATGTTTCGCCTTCTCTCTTGCCGTATTTTTTTCGCAACTATCTCTCTCCCCCTTCTCCTCTCTTTCAGGGCAATTTCTTCTGTGTGTTTTTTTTCTGTCTCTCTTTTTCTTTTTTTTGTTTTGTGGCGTCTTGGAGGCGGCTGCTTTTTGGACCACAAGCAGGCCATTGAGTCGTGTATCTTGCCAGCATCTCACTTAGCCATAGTTCCACACTCCTTTGGTCCTTAGGCCCAAAAACAGCCACCCAAACAGCCACCCAACCACCCACCCACCCATCCACCCAACTCCTTACAGTAGATGGCTTATTTTATCTGTCTGACTTGGGTTCCCCTTCGTGTGTCGATATTTTATTTTTATTTGAAAAAATCAATTTATGGGCTCTTTTGCAATAAACGATTTCTCTTTTATTTGTCTTCTTCGGGGCGCTGTCGTTGTCTCGGTGGGTCTCGGTGGGTCTCGGTGGGTCTCGGTCGTTGTTCTTGGAGGCGGAGTCCCCCCCCCCTTTGCTTTATGGCCGCATATCCTTATAATATTTTCTATAGTTGTCATCGCCTCGGCTGCGGCATCTTCCAGCCTCCATTATTCATTGTATGTCCCCACATACAGCTCTGCTCGTGTGTGGGGCGAGGAGCCTGATTCATTTTTTACTGGCCACCCGCAACACACATCTATGAGATAATAAAGGAGCAGCAATGGGGGGCTAGAAGTTTGCTTTGCCTCCAAGAAAAATGACCCTCAAAATGTGTAGTGTGTGTACAAGGGGTGTTGGGCGGGTGGAAATGGAGGTGGAAAGCCATAGGGCACCGGGGGGCAAATGCATTTCACTTGAGAGGCTTTTGACCAGGGAAATATTCACTTAGGGCGAAACTATTTGCATATGAAGTCAGCCAAGTGCAGCGGGGCGGATGATTGATAAATAGAGAAGTCCAGCGGGTTCCCAAGGAGATAGGAATGGCACAGGAGGAGATCTGTATATTATATTTAATCTAGCTTAATTACTTAAAGCAGCTCTCTGCTTGCTCCTGTGCTTCCCCCCACCGATTTGCCTGCCATAATTTATATGCCACATGAAACGATTTATGGATTCTGCTGCCGCTGTCTTTCTATTTAAAAGAGCCTTGCATTTTCCCAGGGAATCTCCTCATAATCTATGGCCCTGTACTTTCCGACCAGACATCTTTTGTATAATTTAAAGCCCGCTTCAGCCTGGATTTTACGCCGTTCTGGCTTCGTTTGCATTGGCAGACTATACTGAAAAATGGAAAATGGAAAATGGAAAACGGAAGATGGAGGATGGAGGATGAAAAATTTAAATCGCGCATACGCCGCATTGGCCATTATTTCCACTTACAACTCTTCTCCAAATCGCTTTTTTTGTTTGTTTTTGTTTTTCCCGGGGTTTTCCCCACTCCAACGCCAGCTCCAGCGACTAGAGGAAGAGATAACTAGACTTGGCTGTAGTTTCGGTGGCTGTGTCTCACTTTGTTGGATTTTTATTGTTGCTTTTTATGCGCCGTATACAAGTTTTTATTCTCTGCCTTATATTTCGCTGCCACTCGCTGCCGCCCCCCGGCGAAACTTTGCTTTTATTTATTTCCTGCCTTGCAAGTGCCAGCCACGCCCCATTTGAAATGGAAATGTTCTCAGCCATTTTATATTGTGTTTAATACAATTTAAAGTGCCGAACGCGAGGGAGGTTATGGCTCTCGCTGAACAATTTCCAGCAATCAAAGGAATTACACTCACACACATAGGGTTTTTGCAATGGCAGATAATTTATGAACTTGTCAAATGTGTCTCAGTTTTCCCCTCCCCGTTCCGAGCGCTTTCGGTGGAAATTTATTCATGCCTTTGCCGTTGGAAAAAGAGTTTTATTTATTGTGATCGTCGTGGCGCATAATAAAAAAGGGAAACCAAAAAACTATACAAAAAATGGGAATTTAACTTTATGCGAAACACAAAACCAAATGCATAAAAGGGCCATGCATTCCATGGCCAGGCACCCTTTGAACCCCCCTTGCCGTCCATGGCAATTATTTCTGTGTGTGTGTGGGTGTGTGTTTTTCTGGCCCTCCTCCGCCCTTTTTGGAGCTCAAATTAAATTTACAATTTGTTTGACCGAAACCAAAAAGCTTAACAAAATCATTCTGATAGCGGCACAAAGCAGGGCTAGCGAGAGAGGCACGAAAAGGGGGGAAATGGGAGGAAAATTGTATATATTCACTTTAAAGCCAAGGGGCAATGTCCTGTATGGAACCTCAGCCATGAGTTGTGATCAAACTTTCATTTCTAGTACAATTTGATATAAAAATAAGCCACCTTAAGGTATTTGGTGTGAAAGACAGAAAGGGCACACTGAACCAAGGCATCAAGAGATAATAAATTAACTTTGGACCCTCTTTTATATTTATTCACAAGTGTAAACGATCATTAAAGGGACTTTTTATCTGGGAAATTATAGTAATACAATATCTGGTATTTTAGTAAGCTACCTTCTTAGTATTAAGGTATTTGCAGTAAAGTAATGACCGGGCACACTAAGCCAAGCGATCGGGAGCGAAGAAAGTAACTTGAGACCCGTTTTTTATATGATAATAACATCTTTCTAGGGACATTTTAGGCCACTCATTAGCATTGGCTATTATTCTCCAACCTCAGCCGCATTTATGATATTGGTAACGCTTTTTATGTCCGGTCTTAGTGCAGGTAATGAGGTTAATCCAATTTGAGTTGGCATGGTTTCATTTGTGCGCTTCATAAACCAAATTTCATTTCTATTTTCGTTTGTCGCTCTTTTTATTGAATTTCCATTTCGATTTTCATTTGCCTAGACATTTTCCACCGGCGAACAATGTAGCGGCAGCGGCAACGGCAACGGCACCCCGCCCCGCCACCGCTTTCAACCCCCTGACATATTTGTGATCTATCAAAAAGCAATTCACTCAACCAAACCATCAGCATTCATTTGGATTCAGGCACCCCAGCAGCGGCCAGTCAGCCAGCCAGCCAGCCAGCCACCCGTCCATCCATCCATCCAGCCATCCATCAATCAATCAATCATTATGCTCATAAAAATTAGCAACATCAAGCGGTAAGCGGAACAAATGAAATGCCCTCCCCAAGCCGCAAAAATGTTTGCATTAAAATTAATTATAGCAGGAATCTACGCTTTTGATGAATACAAATTACGTGGGCAATGTGAAAAATTAAGGGGCATCGAAAAGGGTTATGTGGCGGCGGCGTCGTCCCAGGGGGCGTATGCGCAACGCCGTTGGGTTCGACCCACGGCGACAATAACACCTAAAAGTCCATCAACGCCTCCGAGAATGGTACGCCATATGCTGGCAGGGTTTGGTTTTCACTCCAGCACCTTTGGATTTCCCAGCGGACAAATTGAAAAGCAAACGCAGGGAAAACTGCCAGGCAGAGCACGAATATCGTATGGTCTTTCCCGAAAATAAATACATTTTATGATGGAACTTGGTTCTTTTCATATTCGACTCCAAACAAAGAATTTCAACAGGGAACAGGGATAAGAAGAAGACCTCTCGATTTCCCCTGAAATAAATCAACAGAACGTATTGCACTTATCACCAAAAATTGGGTAATTCAGTTAGACATCTCCGGGAAATGTGATTATGTGCCATTAAAATCCATAAACTCACAAATCAGACACCAATTTAATTTATTTGCGGCTCGGCCACTTCATTCGTAGAGTTTTCCAGTTGGAAAAACCAACAAACAGGCCGAAAAAGTCAGCCGACCCCTGCTCCCGAACACACACACAGAAGTGAAGAAAAGAATTTTATTGTATTTATTGCCTCGTGTGTGCTTCGGGGGCCGGGCGGGAAAAGTGGGCGTGGATCTGTTGGAAAATCTTACAAGCCGCTGAGTGACAAGGGAGTGGGAAAACATTGCCGGGCATGTTTGTTTTATAAACGAACTTTTTTATTGCCGCAAAGTGGCGAGCAACAAGCCAGCGATATATCTGCGGGTTAAGGTGTGGAGAACTTTTACAGCGCCGAAGATTTCGGAATGCACTTTTGCCCCCTTAACCCCTTAACCCCTTGGCCCGCGGTGGCCACTGCATTGTCGAGGCTCCGAGGGTCCTTGTTTATCTGATGGATCATTTATTTAATACCTTTGTTTGTCGTCTGATTGTGTTTATCCCTGTCCCTGTCGCCAGGGGAAAGATGAGAGCCTCCCCGGACTCTTCATTTCCTGCCTCGAATTCGTTTGTTTGCCTTTCCCTTACACGGAAACAAAAGGCACGGGCATATCTTGAAATTACCAAATGGCAAATGACAAATTTTACAATGCATTTTTTAATGAATGCTTGAGGGGTTCTTA
This sequence comes from Drosophila diplacantha, assembly GCA_018874655.1. Taxonomy (NCBI): domain Eukaryota; kingdom Metazoa; phylum Arthropoda; class Insecta; order Diptera; family Drosophilidae; genus Drosophila; species Drosophila diplacantha. The sequence continues at coordinate 633 of JAEIIO010016354.1, read as the reverse complement.
AATATTTATCCTTGAAACTTATTCTTTGCTCTGGGAAACAGACTTTCTCTGCAGGCATTTCTTTTCCCACTCCAGTCACCGACTTTCCTCGCGGTGCAGATAGAAATCGGAAGTGTTTTTTCATTCTGCTCTTTTCGGGGGGGGGGGCCGAACTCTTTGATTTGATTAGTGCTATGCCGCCCCCCTCGTCGTCCTTCAACTGATTGCTCTATGAATGAATCCCGATGAATGGCCACAAAGGAGAGAAATCCACTCCCCCTGCCAACCCCTCTCTCTCTCTCTCCTTTTTACGATTTTTTCCCTCAAATTTTCAGCTTTGAAATTGATTTGGCTTCGTCAGCGCTTTTCGCCGTGCCGGCATGTAGGATCTTATGTGCTGGATTCGGATTCTGGAATTAGCTTGTTTCCTGAGCTGTCGCACATGTGCCCCGAATTTTGAGCTCCCAAATTGAGTTACGAAAGTGGAATGATGTTAATGAAGCGCCACACCACTTGCCCCAGTGGGAAAGTGTGGGAAAATTTTTGATTTTCCACTTCGACTCTTAGTAGCAGAATGTTGGTCCTGCTCTCTAGAAGCTTTTCCATTTTCCGTTGCGAGTATTTCGACATTGGAGTTGGTTTTCCTGCAACTGC
>JAEIIO010015990.1:0-10035 GCA_018874655.1 Drosophila diplacantha | reverse complement strand
AACACTCAATTTTTCTCATTGTGTAGCAGGGCAGCGAAACCCATAAAAACTCCAAACGCGGCTGGGTAAAAACTTAACATTTTTTCGGCCCGGCTAAAGCCAGGGGAATTGGCCAAGTGCTTGAGCCACCGGGCAGCCACCACTCGAATGCACTGCATCTTGGGGTGGTCTCCGATCCGGGCTCCCTACCTCTCATCCTCATCCCCCGCCTCCACCTCAGCCATCCCTTTTGGTCAGCGCGTCCAGGCTGCAGCGTTTCTGGGCTCTGGCGCGGGCTTCTGTCTTGGACTTGGTCTTGGTCTTGGGCTTGGGCTTGGGGTTGGGCTTGGGCTTTCGGGCTCTTCGGGGTGTGTGCAACGAACCAACATAAAAAGTTATGAGTGTCTTGTGAGTTTTGTGCCAAAGTGCGGTTTGTAAGTTCCCCTCCCGCGCCTGCTGCTACCTGCAACTTCTGGCTTTTACCTCTGCCTCTTTTCGCTACTTGTTCAAAATTTATGCGGTAAATTCTTAGCGCGCACTTTATGTTCGAAGCAAAAGTTAGGGCTACGTGTAGGATCCGCCGTCGCTTCGCCTCCTCTTCCTCCCCCTTTTGGTGGCCACAAAACTATGCCAAGTGTCTGAGAGTCTCGGCTTCCAGGGACTGACTCGGAGCTCGCTGCAAGGTGATAAATTCCTGGGGCAGGTTGTCCAGGAAACGGCTGTATGGGATTGCAATAAAAGGTTTTTAAGGCGCTCAGGGAGCTGGGAATTGGACATTCCTCCGGGAAAAGATCGATCTTGTCTTGTGTTTTACTACAGTTTTGCATGATCTTAGCTGTTCGCCATGAAAAACTTTATGTCCTGGTAATTAGTGGACCTAAGACCTTGGCCCCTCTTCTCACATGAACCAACAGCTGGGTTTTACTGCCCTCAGGACAATATTTAAAAGCTGTTAAAAATGTTAATTTGGGTCTTCATTAGGGTTGCAGTAAAAATAGAGCTTGAACAGCATTTTATATTGTGAAAAAGAAGAGTTTTTATAGCCTCAATGAGTGTACTTTAGACTTGATGCCAGATCTTGTCTAAAAATTTAATATTTACTCTTCACGCAGTATTTATGTTATTTTTTAAGGGAAGTTTCACTACACTTGAAGTTTTCAATAAACAACCTAGCAAAGACCGTGAAATATATGAGATTTCACTTTTAAATAATAAAATAAATTGATTGGTTTCTGTAACATGTAGAACCAGCTCTCCCCTGACCACGTACCTACCGCATCCAGAGGTCCCCTCCTTCTGACAAATTTAATTGAATGCAGCTCCCCCCTATTTTTGTGTGTGCGCGAATATCTATCTGTCTTCGCACTCGTCCTTCCAGCAGCGTGTCCTGGGCCGTCCTTGCCGTCCCTGCCGTCTGTTAAGTGCCGCGACGCAAATATTATTAAAGTTTTTGGTGCGTTTCAGCGTGAAATTGATTTTCATACGCCTGCTCGGCCACAATCAAATTGCCGAAGCATGCACACACGTTAAATAGCACAAAAAAAGATATAGTATGTGCACACTCGCATCTGCTGTGTGCATACGCACTGCCGATACCCTGTAGGTGGGGCCTGTGTGTGTTTTTAATTTAATAAGTGCGGTGGTGGCCACCCACGATATTCAAATACCCGGAACCCGTAGCCCGTAGCCCGTAACCCGTAACCCGTAACCCGTACCCGGAGCCCCGGCTTTGTTTCGAGTCCTCCTCCGGCATGCAAGTCACATTCCCGATTGCCAATCAGCGTACAATTGAGGCAGCATTAATATGAAAGGGGATCAAGGGAGGGCCAGGGAAAAGAAGATTTCCCGCTGACATTTAACAAAAAATATTACAAAAATAAACGTGTGGGCTTGGCGAAATGCTGCTGGTAAAAATAGTGAACAACGCTTGCAAATAACAAACACCGAGATTTGATTTTCATGCACGTATACCTGCGTCAGGTGGATAGTGGCTTAGTTGAGCGGAACGTGCATGCGGTTGAGGTGCAGCTACCGAACTGGGTAAATGGGTAATGCTTCAGCCAGGGAAATGGATACACAGATCGGTGGAAGAGAGAGAGCTATGATGATGCTGCTACTCGGAAGAGGAGTTAGCGAAGGAAATCATTAACGACTTCCTCTGCGCGCAGGGGGAGAGCCACCCAAGAGGGCCATTTGCTACGCGCTGCGTCTTCCGTCCAGGAAATCAACCATAAGCCCTAAAAAATAAAAGCGGATATAGCCAGGACCAAGTTTTATTCGCCATCAGAAACTAACCCCTTTTTGCGGAAGAAGCAAAAACAGATCCCTTCAATACCAGAAAAGAAGAGCCGGAAAAAGGGCATCTCCAGCAGCATTGATTTCGCATGGCAGCAGCATAAAATTGTGTTTTTCTCGACCCGAATCCGAACGAAAAAGCACTGGCCAACGGCATGCAAATGGCTCCAAGCCCGGCCCCTGCCCCGCCACTAATCAAAACTAAATGCACAAAACTAATGCCATTAATTCCAGTAGACAAAATCCGAATGCAAACGGGGAGAGAGAGCAGCTTCGCTCGGCTTTTTGGCTGCCATAATTGACCCACATCATTAGCCCAAAGGAAATGAGCTGCCGCTGCTGTGTGGAGCTCCGAAAACTGGGTTTTCTTTTTTCTCCTGCAGCCAGGACTCCGCTGCTTTGAAGCTTCCAACTACAAATTACTCGGCGGGTGAGGGAACTCGAAAATGAAAATGGGGGAAAGCACCGACTTGAGCTGAGCGCTCGAAAAAATTTTATTTTGCCATACTTCAAATGAAATTATCTGCACTTTGAATGGGGAATGGGGCCGGGCAGGGGCAGGGGCTGCTGCTGACTGCAGTTTGTTGTGTGCAGCTGTTGAAAAGGGGGTCATGTGCAGGAGCACCTCCTGGATGCTGCACCCGGCATCCTCCTTATGGCAGCAGCTCACGCACACTGGCAATTTGAAAGGAGAAAAAATAGGAGAAGAGGCAGGGGAGGGGCGGGCAGCTGACTCCTTGTTTGCACAGTCCAGCAGGGCACCTAACCCACAAGCCCCCTGAAGTCCCCCGATGCTTTATGTGTTGTCCTTGCCTTGCCAGCAGCAGCTCCTTGCTCCTGGCTCCTCGAACAGCCCCCTCCGCCAGCACAAACACAACCAAATTACTTTGCATAACCATGCAGCTCCAATGGCAGCAGTGCCTGCGTGTGTATGTGTTTTATAAAGTAAAACAATCCTGGCGAAAACGAGAAACTTGGGACTTCATGATGGGGCACTTAAACTAGTTCAAAAATTTTGCTGCTGCTCCGTCAACGGCTTTCTTTTCGCCGCTTTGCTATCATGTCAACCGAGGGCACATATCCACAGGAGCAGGAGCAGGAGCAGGAGCAGGAGCAGGAGCAGGAGCAGGAGCAGAGAGAGAGGGTTTTGTAAATAAAAACATGCTATGCCACCATATATGCTTTATATGCTATACATATAAGGGGGAGTTTGGGAAGGACACCTCCATGCGGGTTTTGTTTATGGTCTGGGTCGCATTTTATATTCCAGGACGCTGGGCGAACTATACTTTGCTTTATGGCACCCCAAAGTAAACAGTGTCTGCTGCAAGTCCGCACACACTAAACACACTCACAGACTGCACTGCACTCCAGAACTATCCTGCTGCGTCTGGCTTCGATTTTTGTTGACCTTCCTCTCGAGGCTAGAAGCTCTCCGGCTCTCGAGAGTTTGTTTTCCAGAAGTTCACTGTCAGTGGCGATGGGCTACCCAGGATCCCGGGATGATCTCGCAGCTGGTGCCTCTGCGGGATCTAGGAACCCGAGGCAGCGGCAGCGGCAGCCCTACCCAGAGCCGCAACCAACCCAACCAATTACAAGTAAAAAACTTTCCGCTAGCATAATTCCGTCCAGTTCGCTGGGTATTTTCACTTGGCTGCTCCTGCCAACACCTTGGGTCGAGGGTCGAGTGCCGAGGGGTTGGGAACCCTAGTTCATTCTAACCCTAAGCCCTCCGGCTGAGAGGGTAGCCCGACCGAAGCTATTTGTATGCAAACCTCGGAGTCCTAGAGTGAGGGGGGAGCCACGCCCACAACCCTTACTGCTACTCCTCAAGACTGTGAACCCTGCCCGGGCTCGGTCTCGGCCTCGGCTCAGCATCCCCTTGGCACCTTGTGAAAATATATACCAAGGCGTCGCTGCTGCTGCTGCTGGGGATGCTTCTCCTCCTGAATTTACCTTTAATGTCATTTTGTTGCATTTTTATTTATTTATTATAGTGTCGCCTCCTCCAGGACTTGCCTGCTTACGCCCCTCCCCTCCGATGCTGATGCAGCTGCTCCGCTGCATCGCACGGGTACTTTGTTTGGCACTTTATTTATATTTAAATTTGTACCTCAAAGAGTGTTTAGTTTCGCCTTGAGCTTAACTTATTTTCCTACGCTCGGAGAAGTTTCCTCCTCCTTTTTTTACTTTTTGTGTTTTCTTTGCTTGTGGCCAAGAAATATTGTCCTGCCAGGCGAGATAACTTGTTGTCGTCGGCACAGAAAAAGAGACAAAACTGATTGTCAAAGGCAGCACCTGATAGCCAGCACCGCCTGCTTCCTCTGCGGTTGCTCCTCCCCACCGCAGCCAAGTTTTCGGTGCGGCTTCCTGTTCGATATTCAAAGAGCTTCCCGGGAAGAGGAGGGCGAGCTGTATAAGTTGGCCAAACTTTTTAATCAACTACAGCTCAACTCGCAGTCGGTTGGGCATTCGCAGCTACTAATTCCCGGCCAAAACGGGCAACCCCGTGGCCCCCATCGCCAGCGTCACCGTCATAGAGGGTGCCTTCAGAGGTTGCCATTTCATAAACTTTAATCGAAATGTTTTACTTCCAGCAACGAGCACGAAACTTTCGCCACTTGCCAACCTGGGAGCGGAGGAGTGAGTGTCTGTCACCTCGTGGATCTCCCAATCTCCCAGACTCTCCCCTTGGCCGGGAATCCCCCAGCTCGCCTGGCGCTTTTTCACTATTTATCATTGTCAACTTGAGTGCGACGTTTGGCGCTGCCACTGATGGCGATGTCGGGATGCTGGGATGCTGGGATGCTGGGATGCTGCTACGATGCTCGGTTGGAAACCGGCAACTGGCAACTGGTAACTGGTAGCCGATGCAGGCGACGCTCGCCGGCTCCGTTGATTTATCTTTCCGCTAAGCAGATGTAACATTATACGCCACAAATACATCCGCCGTCTGCGACGCCATCGCCGCCGTCCGCTGACAACTCTAGCCAGGATGTGGAGGGAGGAGCTGTGCCCAGAGATGCCCAGGGGTGCAATATTTCGTACGTTGTCAAATGGGCAAAGGAGAGACCCGAAAAAGGCCGAAATAACCCAAGCCCACTGGGTCGGACCCAATGGTCAAAGTTTCACGAGGAATCCATCTGAGGCTGTGGCTACCTGAAAGAGGTTTCGACGGAACCAGTGACATTTCATGTTTTTTGGTAGCGCACATCATCGAGGGTGAATCCTCTGTGTTTCGTGGTAAGACGAGACATCGGGAAAATGTTAAACACCAAAGAGTTGTGCTTCACTGAGGGTCCTCTTGCTATGTGGAATCATTTTGAGACTGCCTTTGTTTGTGCCTTAAGAATTATAGAGTTTATAAGTTGTTGAGATCACCAGTTAAATAATAAAATAAAATTAAGTTTCTGATGTTTCCCCACTTAAGAATGCATAAAGTCTTTAATGTTTAAGCATTAAACCCCTGTATTTTTAGTAGTTGCTCGACAGTCTTCCCCCAAAACTCCGTATTGGCAGTGTATCACCGCGTTCGCAAACTCAAGTCGCCTCCCCCGAAGCCATAACATTCTCTTTATCTCTGACTGGTGTTTAAATTTTTTAACAATTGCCGCCAGCAGCAGCAGCAGCACAAAAATGTTGAATAAAAAACGAAACAAAAAAATTACTTCGAAAAAAGAGAAGCGAGCGAAATAAATATAAAAACTTCCCAGCAAAGCGTCGGCAGGTCAAAACCTGGGCACGGCCTGGCCAGAAAGAGACTGTCCGTCGGTAGAGATTCCATTCCGGAGACGGAGAAGGAGACCTGGACGCAGACAGGCCAGAGACTCCCCCAGCACACAACGTTGTTGCTGTTGCTACGAGTATTATATTTATTATTATTTTGCGATTCAAACGAAGTGATATAAATGTGTCACGTTTTGCGAGTTCACACATAGTCCGCTCCGCTCTGCTCAGCTCCACGCGCCCCACTCCACTCCGGAGATCTGCACAGACACCATACAGGTAGAGGTAAGAGCAACAACAATCAGCTAACACCAACACCAACGCCTCCTTTTGTTTTCCAGCCCGGCCCCTCACGCCTTGCCAGCTTCACTCTGACTTTGACTACCCTTAACGGAGGAGTATCTTGACTAAGCCTAAGCTAGGGTCACTAGAGCACTTTGGGTACAGGTTTCTGTAGCATATTCTAAGCTATAGAATAGTCTGAGTCAGTAACAACATTTTATTTATAATCGAATGCTTCCAATTCCATCTTCTTTGAACTCCTATTTCCTCTAATTAATTGCAAAATAATTTCCTAACAAATCCTGTTCAATTATAGAGTAAAAGTCCATTATAAAAATATAAAGCTTAATGTATACGTCCCATTTGTACTCAAAGATGGAAACTTTACTTCCAACTAAATTATTTAGAAGGGTATTCCAAACTTTGTTCATAGCAGCAATGATTCAGTTTTTCTTCTTTTGTGCTCTGTTTGGTTTGGTTTTCTTTCGGGGGGTTTTTGTTTCTGTTTCTTTTGAAAGTTTGCGCAACAATTTCGTGAGCGCTGGAAGATGATTTGTGTTCCGAACTCGGGCTCGGGCCATGGTAACTTGGGACTGCCCGGCCGGCCACTGGGACTCTCCACTGGCTCGATGCCCCATCTGATACACGTCCAGCGGGCGTTGCGGGCAGCAGTGCCAGTCCCCTCCGAGGCCAGAATCCAGCATCCAGCATTGTTCGGACTTAATTCTGTTGTTTTCTGGACTCTCTGCATTGTGCTTGGAGTCAGACCTGGACTGGCTTCTTTGCATTATTCCTGGCACAGGACCGACGGTCCGACCGGGCCGGGTATCAGTTACTGCTGATCAGCATTAGCACCTCTGGTGGAGGCCTCGCCTCGTGAATTGCTCGTACGTGTTGGTTATGAGGAAAAGGCCATTGTGCATCCCAGAGATACACGAGTTGGGGCCATCATCGTCGTCGTCAGAGTCGTTGTCGTGGTGTGCGAAATTATGTGCCATCATCGCAGAGGAGAAAAAATGTGCATCAGAGGGGCAGTGACTATCTGCCGGTGTTCCAAACTTAATTCGAGCCAGGCCTCGGCGCTGGATTGATCCATGTGTGCCAGACTCCGACGCGAACTGCATCTAATTTGTGATAATCTGTGGGAAGTGCACACACAGAGAGGTACCATATACCGGCTGACTCCAATTGCAATCGGACTAGGGCAGTTGTGGGAAGATTTCCGAAGAAGCTCTCCGCGTGCAGCGAAGGCGAAGACAGGCCATTCAGCCAGATGGGAAAGGTGTTGATAGTCGGCTTAATTATGATTATATAATGAAATGATTGCCACAGAAACAACATGTGTACGGTGGTGTAATTCGACGGGGAATGAGCTGATTACTGCACTTGATTGGTAGTTGCGGAACATGGGGAAGTGTTTTGGGAATGCGATTGGATTGGATTGATCTATCACACAACGAGGGGTAGTTAACTAGCTAACAGTCGGTGCAAACAATTACAAGAAATAATTTAGCTAACATCTAAAGAGAAAGTACATAATATAAAAACACATATAGTTTTAAAGCTCCCATAAATATTAATTTCCCAAAATTACATTATGTATGCATTTATTTATAGAATTGTTTTATCCCTTTTAGACTGTAAGCTGAATGTAGACATCCTCCCACACAGCATCAATCCATCTAATCCGCTCCGTGAGCATTTGCCCCACTTTCACTCGCTCGATTCGAATTGAAATTCCGTCAAAGTGTGTTTAACCCCTAGAACCCAATCCCACATGTGGCCCATTATAATTGGGCTTAACCCGGCTCCTCCGCCCAGTCCCAATCCCAACCTGCGTTGCCTTGGCAGGCAGACAAACCGCAACCCAATCAACTTTCTTGCTGCCAACCCCATCACACTAATTGTATGTCCTGGCGTGGGCTTTGCCCCCAATCCAATCCTGCAACCCTTCGGCCTACCTGTCGTTTGTTTTGTAATGCAAATCTTTTTGCTTTCATCTGCTTGTTATAAATCGAAAGCTATTAACCAAAAAGACGAGAAAAAAGAGGGCCAGAAAAGGGGAGAACTCGGATTTCTATGCCAACTGTGCGCCCTTTGCCCCACGTCCTTTGTGGCCCGTGGGTGAGTGCGAGGGCTCGTGTTATTTGCATTTGAATCATTCGTTTGTGCGAAATCAGATTAAATCGCATAATCGAATCTGATGCTATATGTGTGCCGACTATATAGAAAAACGATGACAAAGAGCCAATGCAGGCGCAGGAGCAACCAATCAGATGGACAGCAGCGCTGGAGAAAAACACCAAATAATAAAAAAAGAACAAATAAATGGGAGGAAGAAAAATTTATGTATTGTATAAAAATCAATAGCGATGGGAGGCATTGAAAATCCTATGCACATAAACCCGGGCACGTACAAAACGTTTCTGGCTCCTGGTTCCCCCGAAAAAATAAAATAAAGGGAACCCAGCGAAGACAAGGTGGGGAAAAAGCAACCACAGGAGCTCCCAAAGTTATACCAGACACATGCGGCGGGAAAATACTTTTCAAAGTGAATCAACAAAGTCGCAAAAAAAGTTAAGCAACAGGAAAAGGGTTGCGACAGAGACAGACTCCTGTTGAGTCCTCCGGATTCCGGAATCTTTTTGTCTCAGCTGATCGGGAACGCCGAAGTTGGCTTGTTGAAAATTCAAATTAACTCGATCATAAAAGCCAAGATGAGACCCAGTTCGGGACCCTTCAAATCCGACTCCAAATCCAAGTCCTCATCCCCAAAAAACCCCTTCTTGTTTGCCCTACACTTTACGCTACATTTTAACTTCAAATTAAGTTTGTGTGCACGTAGCAAACACAACAACAACAGCAGCAAAGGGAAAACCTTTTTGCCTTTGATTTTCCATTTCTTTTTTGGCCTGGCTTGCACTTTTTTTCTTATGCCGCCTCAAGTGGCCTCAAACAGCATTCGAGTTCGACTTCTTCGCTCGTCTTGGTTTCTGTGAAAATAGTTCGTTAGCCTTTCCAAAAAAAAGGAAAACTAAATTGTGCCCAGCCCCTCTCCCGCCCCCCTTTGCCATTCAAAAAAGGGCAAAAGACTTTTCGGAGTCGGTGTATGGGGGTGATTGGTTTTGAGCGAACCAAATTATTGGCATTTACTTCTCGTTTTGACTTTGTGCGCTGCGAAAACGTCACAACTGAAGCATCTAATGCGCTTACCACGTGCAGGGAGCGCGGGAGGGGCAGTGTAGTTCATGGCCCAATCTTAATGCCGCCTAATTAGCAGCCTGAATGCGCTAAGACTACAAAAGCAGCCAAAATCAGCAAAAGCAGCCGGCAGGACGAGCGACAGGGAGACCGAGCTCTCCCGGGAACGAACGAAAGTTTTTGGCAAATTGAAAATGCGCAAAATGACTTTGACCAAATCCCCGGTGCCAATTGGCAAGTTACAATAGCCAGCCAGCCAGCCAGCCCGTGCTGTCTGGGTGGAAAATGCTGAGTGAGCGGAAAATGCCACAAGGAAATGCCCTGCAAATGAGCAGATAAATCGCACAATCCTGGGAATAGTTTGGATTGATGGAATAATTGGATGTTTGGGAGAATGATAACTCGGATTTAAGTTGGTTATGTCAGGAGGAAGAGAAGTGAACCATCCGACTGTTTATCCTTTAATCATTTATAGGAATTTTAAGTAAAAAAATTATTTAAATTTTAAGAGGACTTCAGATAACTTGGGGATAAATGAACATACCTTAATTT
>JAEIIO010015931.1:0-15250 GCA_018874655.1 Drosophila diplacantha | reverse complement strand
CTGTTTCGACTTAGAGACTAAATTATCGAAAATAATTGTGTAAATATATATTTTTTCTTTGCTTTTCTTTGTTTGTTTTAGAAATAGATTTAGATTGTAAGACATATGCTCAGGCGCCACTGAACAAAACCAGACGGTAGACAGGCTAGCACGCTCGTTCTCTAGTTCTGGAATAGCGTTCGCGTAAAGTCGATATAGTCCAGAGCATCTTTGATGGGCTGGCCAGATCGCGGTTCCTGGAAGGGTTTCATGCGCTGCACACAATAGTCCGCCATGTCCTTGGTAAGGTTCTGCAATAGAAAAGGCAAATGGTTAACGAGGAATTCTATTTGCAAGTTAATGGTCAGTCTTACGCAGTAGAGCTCCTCCTTGGTGACGTAGGGGCGGTCGGCGGCAGTGATGGCGCGGAAGGCATTCTCGATTTCCTCGTAGGACTGCACGTTCTCCGTCTCCTTGGAGATCATGAACGCAATGTATTCCTGCAGGGAGACATAGCCGTCGCGGGTATTGTCCACCACATCCAGTATGGCCTCAAACTCTGGATCGGGCTGGCCCTCCTCAACCATGGGCAGATCGTAGCCGAGGGCGCGCAGGCAGGATTTGAACTCCTGGTGGTTGAGCTTGCCGCTCTTATCCTTATCAAAGTGCTTGAACATCATTGAGAACTCCTTGAGCGAGTCCTCGGAGACGCCCGAGTGGTTGCGTGCCTGGATCTGCTGCTCCAAATTGTGTTGCATGCGCATGGAAAGCTGATCGAGCTGATCCCACTGCTGGGCCAAGCCCACTGTCGAGTGTTCCGTGTAGCGATTGTCCAGGATCAGATGCTCCTCTAGGAGAGCGCCAAGCTCCTCGATCTTCTTCAGATCGACACGACGGGCGCGCACCTCCGTGGCCTTGACGCGAAGCGCCTCCAGTTGCTGTTCAAGGGAACCGGAGCCTTCCATCATGGACGTTCTGCGGGTTGAAAGTTGGTTGGTTGGTTTGACAAGACAAAAGGAGCGGTCGTTAGTATGGCACACAATAACGAATCGAGGTTAGATCTCAAAACAAGTCGAAACGTTACAATGATAATAATGCATAAGAAAAGCAAATCTGGTTAGAGGTCTGTTAGGGGCAGCGAATATAATATATTTTCTGGTTTTCGGGCTCACAACTAGCTTGTCTTCCCATTGTTTTCGTGGCTTGTATATATTTACAGGTGTTTGTGGGAATTTGGGGGCACGATCGTTCGGCCCAGGATTAGTGTTGAGTTAAGTTTTGTTTAGGGGTTTCTTGAGTTCAGCAACTAATAAAGACACAAGTTGTCTAATTGCTAGGAAGCGAGTTCAAATAATAATATGGCGCCAAAAAAGATTTAAATTAGGGATGCTCATATATCGAGAGAAAAGTGCGACATCTTTAAGAATTTTTCACTCAATGAAAAATATATAAAAAATGTCGCATTTATTTTTATAATATTGATATCGAAAATATCGGAACAAATTTACAGATTATATCAATATGTCGATATTTTTGACACCCCTACTTAAATTCCATTCTTGGTAAAGAAAAGCTACTACATTTTTTGGTAAACGCTTCGATGAAACAGAAACTGAAAACGATATGAGAAAGTAATTTGAATTGATCGATTTCTACATTTTGTTTTTGTTACTTTCTGTACGCTACATTTTATTTTGCTCTCGATTTTGGCATGCTAAAGAGTTTTACAGTTTTGATGTGAGACCAAAAGAATAATGGAGAATCGGAACAGCACGTCACGGCACTCCGATCGGGTGCATCGGCGGTGCTCTGGCTATGCAACTAACTAAAACTAAGCCGTAGGTCGTTGCACGATCTTAGTCGGCGTAAATATATACGAATATGTACAAGCGCTCGCCCAGCACGAGTCGCAAAAGCAAGAGTTATAGAGTTAGTGGAGCTCCAACGCGCGTTAAGGAACCAAAAAGAGATCACACAACAGAAAATGGTAGTTGAAACGCAGTTGAATTGAGTCAGGAGTCGGGAGTCGGGGGTCGGGACCCTGGGGACCCGGACCCTGCCTGCCCTGCTCGCTTAATTACCCTTGACGGTTATAACCCAGCATATAATATCTAGAAAATAGAATACATTCGTTCAGTTACGTATTTGAATGGGGGACGAGGACGAGAGATAGAAAGAGTCGAGGCCACAAGAGTTTTCGGAATTGTGTGGATTGGGATATGGATGGTGCATCATGGATCCCACACAACAAAAAAAAAAGAACCAACACACTTCTGGATCAGGTAAAACCCCAGCCATGTCGGGGAAGCTTCACTTACCTTGTCTCTGTCAGCCACTGGTGGAAGAGATTGGCGTGCTTAGCAAACTCCTTGCGCAGCTTGTCGTTCTCCTCCTGGCGCTTGGCCTCCTTGGCAAGTTCCCCATCGCGTTCCTCTATGATCTTTTGCAGGTTACGCCAGGTCTCCTCAAGAGCTTCCATGGTGAACCACGTGTAGGGATTGGGTCCAACATTAAAGCTCTTGATCTTCTGGTCGAGTGCTGCCAATGCCTTGAAGTCAGCTTCGGCCGACGACAGAGACGCCTGGAATTGGGCGTGGGCGTCGCGCAGGGCGCGGATTTCTTCGATCGAATTGCAGCGAACAGGATCGGTGAGATCCTCCTCGGCATTTTCGAACCAAGAATTGAAGGCCGAAGCTTTCTTGGCAAATGTCAAGTAGAGTTCCTCGATCTGGCGGAACTGCTCCTGCATGGCCAGCAGTCGCTGCTTGCGCGTGTCGGAGGCGTCGCGCAGCTTTTGCCACCTGGCAATAACGTCTCCATGACGTTTGAGGATCGCCGGCGACTGAGCGTGGCTGGCGTTGATGAGTTGGTCCTTCAGTGCCGTAATGTTGTGGATGCCCTCCTGCTCGAAGGCATTGAGACCTGGGGAAAACATAACGTACTCCGTATTACGCCGCAATATCTTTAATGATAAAGCCCCCGGGTTTCCTTACCTGCATCGAATGTCTCCTGCTTGGTCAACAGCGTCTGCACGGTGGATAGGTCGCGTCCGAACTCATCAGAACGCACATAGTTCTCCTTGTCGTCGATCCAGCTCTCGACCACATCGGCCTTCCACATGAACTGCAGATAGGCCGAGTTGTCCAACAGAGCGCCCTTGCGGCGTGCGGCCAGGGCCGACAGGTTGTCCAGCTTAAGGCGCAGCTGCTGGCAGCGCTGAGCAATGGAGTCGCCGTGGTGGTTCTTGGCCTCCACCAACTCGCTGCCCTGATCGCAGATCAGCGAGCAGCGATCCTTGTGGGCGGTGAAGTCCGTCTCGAAGGCGTCGTGCTTCTTAAGCAGACCCTGAACGGCGGCCATCGAGTCGCCGTAATCCTCGACGGACAGTAGCTGCTGCTTCTCGGTGATCCAGGCCTCCTCTTCCTCCACCTGGGCGAGGAACTGCTGATAGGTCAGCGATTCATCCAGCTTTTGACCACGCGTGGCAGCCAGGTTCTTCAGCTCGGCCCAGGCCTGGTTCAGTGCCTTCAAGCGCTGTTCAATCTCGGGCACACCCAGATTGGAGACGTCCATCAGCTTCTCGCCAGCCTCTTGTACGGCCTGTATGGCCGGCTCGTGGGAGCCCAGCTCAGCCTCCAATCGCTTGTGCTTCTTCTTGAGGTTCTGGACTCCGGTTAGATCGCGACCGTAGTCGTCGGAGCCAACCAGCAGCTTCTTCTCCTTGATCCAGCTCTCCTCGTCGGCGATGTCGCGGAAGAACTGGTGCAGAGTCAAGGCCTCGTTGAGACGCGCCTGGCGATGGGCTGCCAGGTTGCAGATGCGCTCGTAGCGCTCGTTGATGCTCTGGCGCTTCTCCTGGATGCCAGCAGTGTCGAACTGGCCGCTCTCCACCAAGGAATCGGCCTGGTTGTTCATGTCCTTGATGCGGTCTTCGTGCGCCACGATATCCGCCTCGACCAACTGATGCTTCTTCATGAGGTTTTGGACTGAGGCCAAATCCTTACCAGAATCCTCAGTGGTCAACAGACTTTCGACCTCGCCCAACCAGAAGTCCAAATCCTTGACAGCAGCGATGTAAGTGCGCTGCTTATTGGCCTCCTTGAGCTTCAGCGACTTCTCGGTGGTCTTATGCGTCAGATACTCCCACTGATCGGCGATCTGCGTCAGCCGCTTCTGCACCGCGTCCTCCGATCCGCTGCACTGCTTCTTGTCGATTAGATTGCCGCCCATCGCCAGCACACTCTGGATGCGATCGGCGTTGGCCGCCAGCTCCGCCTCGAAGGCCTGGTGTTTCTGGTGCTTCGACTGGATGTTGGCCGGATCCTTGTAGCTCTCCTCGGTAGCCAGCTGCAGCTTCTCAGCGATCCAGTTCTCAATTTCATCGGCATCGCGTGAGAACTGCTGCAGCGTCTGCTCGTCGCCCAGCCTCGACCGCTTCTCGATGAGACCCTCCTTGAGGTGGCGCCAGCGCTCCAGCACCTGCTTGCGCTTCTCGTCAACCAGGTTGGAGGCATAATGGTTTTGGGCGATTAACTGGTCCGCCACCGTCTGCAGGGCCGCAATCTTCTGCTCATGCCCGTTGATGGCCTTGTCAAAGTCCTCGTGCTTCTTGATCAGCGCCTCCACATTGCCTCCGGCATTGGCATCGTCGTCCGCATTGAGGAAGGCCTCGCGGGCCGACATCCACGACTCGGCCAACTCACAGTCGCGCATGTACAGCTGCAGATCCAAATTCTGCTCCAGCTGCAAACGGCGCTCTGTCCAGGCCTTCTCCAAGTCCTCGCGTGCCTTGGCCAGATCCTCGATCTTCTCCTTGATCTCGGGCGAGGCATAATGGTTCGCCTGCAGCAGCTCGTTGCCGAACTGCTCGAAAGCCCCGAAGGTGCCAGCACGAGCATCGATCTCAGTGCGGTGTTCCTAAAGAAAGATTCGGATTAAAGCCGGATTAGTATTGAACCTTTTTGGACTTTCAGAATGGTAACACCGGGTTAGAACAACATGGCAATGCGTGGCCGCTGAGTAACGATTGCTGCAGCTTCGAATTAGTCAAAAGTAACAACGGAGTTAAACTAAACAGTTTTCGGTGGATGACAAAGTCGGTGAAATGTGAAGAAACGAACGAATGTGAGATTGTTTGCTCAATGATAATTATGGAAGGGGTTTTTTACAGAATGTTCCTAAAATGCGATTGTTTTACACACTTATCTACCCCTGCTCTCTGTGGGTTTTCTAGTTTTTAATTCAGTATGAATATTAATAAGTATTCAGAGATCATGTGTATAAAATCCTATCTGATGTTGTGAAATCCAAGTGTGAGGGTTATATGCGGATGATTGCCCGATATGCGAAAGCTGTATTAGATAAGATAACAAGAAACAGCTCGGAGTTACTCAAAGAACAGGAACATGTGCGTGTATGTAATAAGGAAGCCAATAGCTCTAGATGGTCTGGTTTGTACACACTGAGTGACATAAAGATAGAGAAGGAATTTCAAGTGTTGCCGCGGAAACACACTGCGAAAATGGGGTTTTAGGATGATGCTAGTACACAAGTATGTTTGGATCTGAGGAGCGCGAACACACATACATAAAACACAACGAAACACGGATCTTGGCTTGGGATAATGGTGGATTAGCGAAGGATCTACCTCGTCGCCGGATGGAGATGCGATGCTGGTGGTCGAGGAGGCGGTGGCTCCTGGAGCCGAGCTGCTGCCGAGTGTAAATTCGATCTCAGCACGATGTGCCTGCGATCGATTGATTTGTTTTATATATTTTGGGGAGTTTGGAATGCAGAAACATAACCATGATGGGGGTTTTTGGATGTTGTTGTCATGAACCATGATGAACCGTTGTAGTTGGCGTTGTTGTCGATTGTTTGTTGTTCGTTTATGACAAGACACGAACCAAATAAAGAAACGAAAACCAAATAGAAACAAGATATAGTCGTAAGGGTTCATAAATAAGGATAAAACGGGACTGCAGAAAGGACTATAAGACTTAAAAAGGATTTATTAACCCTTTCTCCAGGCCTGCTTGGGTAGTATCTGGAGATATAATCAAAATAAACCACTAACAGGCCTGCTGAGATCCTAGTTTAACTTAAACTTAATTCTCCCCAGCGAGATCCTCACCTGATGACGTTCAATCAAAGCCTCGGCTCCGGTAACATCGTTGGCCAGCTCATCGGAGGTGACCAGGCTCATCATTGAGTTGATCCAGGCCAGCAGGTCGCGATAGTCGCTGAGGAAGCGCTGCAGGTCATACGAGTCCAGAAGCTTCTCCTTGCGGGCCGTCGACTTGGTGATGATCTGGTCCCACATCTCATTGATCTCTTTCTGCTTGGCGTACGTCTGCTCGGCGGTGTCCGGATGCGATTGCATCAGCCTGTTGGCGGTCTCATCCAGCTGACGGATCTTGTCGCGCAAGGCGGCCAGGTCGCGTTCCACGCCCTCGTGTTTGCGCTGCAGAGTCTGGACGCTGCGCAGATCCTTGCCCAGGTCATCGTTGTTCAAGGCATTTGCCTTCTCGGCAATCCAGTCCTTGGTCTCATCAATGTCGCGATGGAAGCGCTGCACCTCGTGGGCGGAGCCCAGCTGGCTGGCCTTTTCGGCGGTGAGCGTCTGCAGATTGTTCCACTTCTCGTTGAGGTCCTGCATCTGGGTCTGGATCTTCAGCGCGGCCTCCGTCTGTCCCAGGGATGTCAGCTGCACGGCGATCTCGTTCATGTTGGCCAGACGCACCTCGTTGGCCTTCAGGTCGTCATTGAAGTCGTCGAATTTCTTCTGGAGCACCTCCACTTCCTCGAGATCCTCGCCGACCACGTCTGCGATCTGGGCATGGTTCTCCTTGTCGCGGATCCACTGGGCCAGATCGGCAGCCTCGCGCACCAGGACGTAGGCCTTAACGGTCTCGTTCAGCTTGTTCTGGCGCTCGCGGGCGAGGGCCAGCAGGTTGTCGTACTGTGAATTGATCTGGTTCTGGCGCTTGGCGATCGAATGGTTGTCCACCAGGTTCTGCTGCGAGGCACTCAGTCCGGCCTCGATCTTCTTGATGTAGGCAGCCGGAACGAAGCCCTGGCGATCGTTAACCTCCACCTTCCACCAGTCCTTGTTGTTCGAGTTGAGCAGCGTGAGAACGTCGCCCTTTTTCATGGACACCTCGCGGGGCGACTTCTCGGTGTAGTCGTATAGTGCCACAACGCACTCCTTACCGGTGATATCCACCACGGGCGTCTCCTGCTGCCGGCAGTTCTTGGCCTGCTCCTGCAGCCCCTGGATGGTGTTGCCGAAGGCCTCCAGATCGGATACCAGAGCCTCGTGCTTCTTAAGCAGCGCCTCCGAGGAGTCCTCGTCCTTGCCGTAATCGCTGCCGGTGGCAATTGGCTCCTTCTCGCGCATCCAAGACTCCGCCTCGTTGGCGTCGGCAAAGTACTGGTGAGCCTGCAGTGAGTCGTCCAGATCCTGCTTGCGCTGATTGGACTTGTCCTTCAGTGTGTTCCACTGCTCCTGCAGAGCCTCCAACCGCTGCCGGATGTCGTCGCTGGCGAAGGGCTGATCCTTCAGCATATTTTCGCCCGAGCTGATCACGTTCAGCAGGCGGGCTTCATGGTTGTTAATCTCGGCAAGAACGGCCTGGTGCTTCTTAATCAGATTCTGTACGCCAATCAAGTCACGTCCACGGTTCGTCGATGCGGCAATCGGTTCCTTCTCCCGGATCCAGGCTGCCTCGTCTTCCAAGTCGCGGAAGAGCTGTTGCACCTGTAGCGAGTCCAGCAGATGCTGCTTCCTCTCGCCCATGGGTGCGGCGAGAGCGGCATAGCGGGCCGAGAGGTTGCCCTCCTTGTTGCGGATGTTGTCTGCGTCAAAGTGACCCGACTCGATGAACTTGTTGGCCGCCACCTTGATGCTCTCAATGCGATCCTGGTGGGCCATTACATCGGCCTCCAGCAGAGCGTGCTTCTTCTGCAGATTCTGCACGGAAGTCAGGTCCTTGCCGTGATCCTCCGACAGCAGCTGGCCCTCGATCTCGCTGAGCCACAGCTCGATGTCCTCGATGGTGCGATTGAACTGCTGCTGCTGGCACGCCTCATTCAACTTCGTGCCCTTCTTGTCCGAGGCCTGGACGAGCGTCTCCCACAGTACGACGATCTCCTGCATGCGGGTGTTGATCTGATCAGCAGCATAGTGCTGCTTCTCGATCAGCTCGGTGCCCACGTTGGTGATGTCTTCGATGCGCGACTTGTTGGCATTCAGTTCGTGCTCGAAGTTTTGGTGCTTCTGCATCTTGCCGTTGAGGTTCGTGGGATCCAGATAGCTGTCGTCCGTGGCGAACTTGAGTTTCTCGCTGATCCAGCCCTTGGTCTCGTCGCAGTCCCGCTCGAACTGCTGGTAGCGATTGGAGTCCTCCAGCAGCTGGCGGCGCCTCGAAGACTTCTCCTGGAGAGCAGCACGGCGAGCCAGCAGCATCTGGCGCCGCTGTGCTACATCGTCGGCGGCATAATGCTGGCCATCAATAAGCTTGGTGGCAAAGATGTCTAGAGCCTTGATCTTCTCCTCCTGCGCGGCCAGACTCTTCTCAAAGTCCTCGTGCTTCTTAATCAGTGCTTCCACCGAGTCCAGGGAGTCGCCAAGGTCCTCGTTGGCCAGGAAGGCCTCCTGCTTGGCCATCCAGGTGTCGGCTTGCTCAGTGTCGCGGTAGAAGAGCTGCAAATCCATACACTGCTCGTACAGGATGCGACGATCCTCCCACAGCGCAAGAAGCGAGCTCTTGTCGTTCTCCAGAGCCGCCAGCTTCTCCTGGATTTCTGCGGCGGCATAGTGCTCCCGCTCCAGCAGCTTTTGTCCAGACTCGGTGGTAAGCTTGAAGCTGTCCTCGCGGGCATCGATCTCGCCCTTGTGCTCCTGATGCCGTTCGAGCAGAGCCTCGGCGCCGGCCACATCCTTGGCCAGCTCGTCGGCCGAGATTATGGCCTTCATGCCATTGATCCAGGAAACCAGATCGCGGAAGTCGGCGAGGAAGCGGTGAAGGTAGTATGACTCGTCCAGCTTCTGCTTGCGCTCGCGCGCCTTGGCGGTAAGGCTCTGCCAGTAGTTGGCAATCTCCGCCTGCTTGTCGCGAATCTGGTCGCTATGATCGGCATGGATGGAGCACAGCCGCTGGGCCTCGGCTCCCAAAGTAGAAACCTTATCCTCCAGGGCAGCCAGATCGCGTTCAACGCCCTCGTGCTTGCGCTGCAGGGCCTGCACGCTGGCCAAGTCCCTGCCGTAGTCATCGGACGACAGCACTACATCCTTCTCGGCAATCCAGGCCACGGTCTCATCAGCGTCGCGGTTGAAGCGCTGAATCTCGTGGGCGCCGAATAGCTTCTCCTGGCGCACAATGGCAAGCTGCTTGAGCCTCTGCCAGGCCTCGTTAAGCTCCTCCTTGCGCTTGGTGATCGTGTCGCGCTCAGGATGGCCGTCCTGGACCAACTTGTCGGCCAGCTGGTTAACCTCGGTCACGCGGTACTCCTGCGATGCCATGTCCTTCTGGAACTCGTCGAACTTGCGCTGCAGCACCTCCACGTGCTCCAGATCCTGACCGAACTCGTCGGCAGTGACAAAGGTCTCTTTGTCCTTGATCCAGAACATGACCTCCTCGCACTGGCGCAGGAACTGCACGAGAACGAGTGCCTGCTGCAGCTTTAAACCCTTTTCGGCCAGACGACTGAGGAGCAGCTCCCACAGCTGGTGGAGCTCATCAAGACGACGCTGGATCGTCTCGGAGGCGAAGTGCTGCTGGTTAATCATCTCTTGGCCGGTGTTGTCAAGCGATACGATGGCGTTGCTGTGCGCCGACACCTCTGCCTCGAAGGCCTGGTGCTTTTGGATCTTGGCCTGCAGATTGGTGGGATCGCGGTAGCTCTCCTCGCTGGCCGCTTGCAGCTTCTCGTGGATCCACGACTCCAGCTCGTCGGCATCGCGCTTAAAGTACTGGAAGCGGCGCGAGTCCTCAAGCTTCTCGCGCTTCTGGCGCGTCTCGATCTTGAACTCATTGTAGCGGGAGAGCACCTGCTCACGTCGCTCCTGGATGTCCTCGACTGTCTCGAGGATCTTCACCTCCTTAGGTGTGAAGTTCTCCATTTCGCTCGGTTCGTTATTACTTGTCTATTCTCTTGAGTGTTTCGTTCGTTTTTGATATTGAAAAGCTTCCAGATAAATTCCCGAAGCTGCTCTTGCTTTTGATTTAATACTGCTACTGGTTCTTCCTTCTCCTCATCAAATGTTCGACCGTGCACAACTGTAATGGAGGAATGGAGGGGAAAATAATTAGTTGAAATCACTTTAATCAGCACAATCACAACCACATTGCAGCCGCTAGTCAATTGCCTAATCACCGGCCATTCATGGAATAGAAACTTTCATGCAGAAAATTGTTTTTGCATTCTTAAACAATGCATTTTCTAAGCTGAATCTTTTTAAAACAAATATAGTATGTATTTGAACAAACTTTTTTCTAATAGGAACTTTAACTAACATTAAAAGTCAATACGGGCTAGGATACTTCTTAATTATTTTTTCTGATAAACACAGTACTTTTTCAGCAGTTCTTTGGCAATGCTTTTAGAATTTCTCACACATATATGTAGCATATACTGACAGAACGTTGCCAACTGCCCCTCAGAGCGATCGATGATCACATCGACTGGCAACCTCGCCCCCTTTTAAGCCTCAGGCCTCAACGTTCAAACTCAATAACCCAACTAAAAATGCGACACTGACGCATTCTTGCGCTGATTAGGTTTTGCCAGCTATCGCTATCTTATCGCCAAGCAACGGACCAAATAAAGACAGTGCTCCTCATTTGTGAGGTATTTCAGCAGAAATATATATATAAAAAAGGAACGTTTTATTCGAAACAGACACGATAAATGACATAACCAACATGGTTTAGACCTTAAAAATTATCCAGATCGCGCGATAGATCGGCCAGCATTTCCATGAAAAGATGCGACTTGGCCTCGTCTTCATTACTGTCTCCGGAGGTTTCGAGTTCGGTCGCGTCCGTGCCATTGCTCCCTGCGAGCGAAAGCTGCTGCAGCAGATTGGAAAGGGTGCTCCACACGTGCGGTGGCCAGTTCTCCGCAAAAAGTGGCATAAATAGCTCGTTGAGTTGATCTGCACGCACGGCACCCGTAAGCAGCATTGAGCGGAGTAGCTGCTCCAGCAGTCGAAATCCATCCGGCTTACAGGCCAGCTCTTGAACAAAGCGGATGCTTAGCAGGCCCTCAAAGATTCCGGGGTAGGCCTCATTGGCCTTGAACTGAGGCGAACGCCACACCACACAGCTAGCGGAGATTACAAATTCGTCCAGGAAGTCGGGCTTTCGATTGATAAGTAACTGGAGCAAATGTACTAATCCAGAACCAATCAGATGATAGAATACCGTGGGCAATTTCGGCAGAAGAGCCGCGTGCTGGGACTGTCGCAGCAGCTCGGCTAGCTCCTGGCGGCTGCCCAAATTCTCCGGCCGCAAGCTAAGGTGGTGCAGCCACTGCTGTAGCTGAAACAGCAGCTCCGAAAGGCTAAAGCCCACATCCGGGCTAAGTTGAAGTTCGTTTGAACCACCGCCGGCAGCTGCCGCGTCCGCCTTGTTCTTGTTAGAGTTGCACACCCTGGTCGCGAGCTCTTTGAGATCGCCGTGATAGAAGGTGGACTGAAGTACGCTGGATTGCAGATACTGCTGCAGTTGGATCTGCGCCTGGCCCCGAATCAGTTGGGTGTAGGTGGAACGCAAGACTGCATTGGTACTGGCGGGCAATAGGGCCTCCAGTGACTGTGCTACGCGTTGGGCCAGCATCTTAGGC
The DNA here is from genome assembly GCA_018874655.1 of Drosophila diplacantha. Classification (NCBI taxonomy): domain Eukaryota; kingdom Metazoa; phylum Arthropoda; class Insecta; order Diptera; family Drosophilidae; genus Drosophila; species Drosophila diplacantha. Next base: position 3,424 of record JAEIIO010015931.1, on the reverse strand, counting down.
ACCTGTTTTTTCCAGCTCTGGAAGGCCTGTTCCTTGGCCCCCTGAAAGATGTGCTGGAGCTGCTGCAGGACATCATCCTGCTTTACGGAACATATATCGTTGACCTTGGCTTCCGCAGCTGCCTTGGACGGGAGCAAGATCTCCTGTTGGGCATCCTTGACCACGCACTTGAAGCTACGCTCCGTAACAAACTCGATCAGTCGGCGGGTGGAGGCGTTCTGGGAGTGCAGGAAGGCATCGGCCAGCTTTCGCTGCTGTTGCTCCGCAGGAGTCAGCTCGCTGGAAGCCATTGGTTCCTTGGTGACAGAAGTGCTGCTGCTGCTGCCCTGCTGGAGCTGCTCTAGGCGAGTGGTTATGTACCGAAAACGACCACTCTTCGCCTGACGAGAGGGCGTGATGCTTACCCTGAACTCCTGGAGAAAGGGACAGGCAACAGGCAGCAGTTCCTCCAGCAAGGGACCAAGCGATTTCTCGTGGCCGCGGATTCCACTAAGGCAAAGCTCCACAACGGCCGCAGTGCTGGTGTGTCCGGTGGTCTTGATTGACCTGTGACTATAGTAGGCATTAACCAATTGCGGCTGAGCATCCAGCAGCCAGCCTATACAACACCTGGCTATAAACACTGCTCCAGGCTGCGATTTCTCCATACTCAACGAAGCATACAATCCATAAAGTATTTCCAGGGTTGCTAGTGCGTCTGGTAGATGAAGGCTGACCGGATCTAGCATGGCAAGGTATTGGACCAGCCACGGCAGCGAGATGAGCAGCTTGCCGTTGCGCATTGACCGCTCGAATGTCTCTCTGAGATTGAAATCCGGCTGAAAGCGACTTCGTAACTGCAACTGCTGCGGGCACATATACGACTGCGACGGGTTTCCGTGTTGCGTAGTCCCGCTGAAAGGCAGGACGCTTACAAAACCCAAAAACTTGGCTAGGATCAGCATATGGGCCATTGTCTGTACGCGGACTATGTAGAGTCCCTGCTGCGCTGACTGCTCCTCCTCAGCGCAGACATCCTCAGACAACTGCAGCAAATCGAAGGTAGAATCGTTGTGTCGCAGCAACTGAACGAACAGGACCAGCTTGAGCTGCACAAGAAAGGCCATTGATGAGCAGCCGGCTATAAAGTCACGGAAGAAGGCCTGCGATCGCGGAAACTGACCCTCCACACTGGAGTCGGAGGTAACCAGGCGCTGGGCCAAGCGATTGAGTCTGAGAGGGTCCAATTTCAAGCCTAGTTCTTCGGGCGATTCAGTGTTTTCGGTGGCCGAGATCAACAGTTGGCTGACAAACAGCTTGGCAAAGTGCGCCATGTTCACCGGGTGTTCCGAGACCTTAAAGATCTCACGGATGCAGGACGCCACCTCCGAGGCGAAATGAAAGTTGCGATTCAGGTGGCCCAACTCCCACTGCTTAAGAGACTTGTAAAATAGATCTCGCTGCGTCTTGAATGCTGCGAACTCGTTCTGAGAGGGAAAATTATCCCGTGAGTCCTTTTCAACATGGTAGTAAACGTTGTGTTGCGAGGAGGAGGACGTGTCCAGAGGAGGAGCCGAGTCTGGTTTCTGCTGACAGGATGCTTCCAGCTGTTGGACCATGCCCGGTGGCAGCAAGTTTAGTCTCTCGTTTTGAAGCAACACGCCCAACGTCTTTTTGTCCAGTTGCAGGAGTAACATCTGCTGGTTCTCCAGGAGTTTCAACGCAAAGTAAACGCAGCTCTTGTACTCAGAGAGGCGCTTCAAAGGCATGCAGTGTGAACTCGTACCAACGGAAGATTGTCCCAGGTCTCGTATATTGATCAACTGCAGCACGAAACTTAGTTCGCTCAGGACATTGGGCACCATATTGAGGTCCATGAGAAGGCTATAAATGGCAGAAAGAAGCTGCAACTGGTTGGTATCGGTCACGTCCTCAAGAGAGAATGTGTCGGGCGGAAAGACCTCATCCTCTGGTATCCTGCCCTCCTGCTGACTGACGTTAACGGCCGCCTCGCTCTTGATCTCCTGCTTGTGCAGGAGCAGGGTTTTACGCGCCTCCATATCTAAGGCCGCCCCTTGGCTTCTATCGAAGAGTTCGCTGCTCTGGGAGAGGCGCCACAGGTTATTGTCGTTGCTGAAAGAACTGGTGTCTCCGAAAGACGAGCCGGCCGAGACATTCTTGCTGATGGTCATGGGGAGGACACGGCGACGTGGCTTCGACTGTGTAGTGCCCCCGGATGCAGCTCCTGTTGACTGAAGTTGATTCTGTTGCTGGGGGGTAGTCTTCTTTTTAGAACGCTGCTGTCCTTGGTTGGGCGAATTAACCAGAAAGTCGCCCAGGCAAAAACTGTGTCCACCTCCTGGTCCCGCGCCACCTCCACCACCACTGCTTCTGTGGCCGGTGGTCTGTGGCGTGCTGCAAAACTGATTGTTGCCGCTGCCAGGCATAGATCTGCGGCCCTGTTGCCGCACAGGAGTCGAAGTCGAGCCCACACTGCAGCTGCTCCTCTGGAGGAGTGAGTCATTGAGCTGTTGCTGCTGCTGAGGCTCATCTAGTTCTTTGGATATATCGCCAGGCGGCTTTGGCTGGCGAACGGGGGTCCCGGGCAACGAGTGCACGGGTGTGTCAGAGCTCCGAGCTTGGAAAAATTGACTCGTTTGCTGTCGCAATGCGGCCAGAAAGTAGGCAGCAAAGTCCTCTAGGCTGCAGTTGCTCTGCTTCCTAAAGTTTGCTAGGAACTTCTGCTGCAGCTGGGGGCGTGGCACCTTCTCCAGCTGTACAAGCAGCTGCTGCAGATGAGCCTCTTCCGGTCGTGACATTTCTATATCTATAATATCCAAGGCTCTGACTTCGTTGGCATGGCCTGCTGCTCTATTTTCAAAGGCTCTTATGTGCCTGTGTCTGCCTCACGAGAGCTATTTTTGACTTCTCTCCCACTCCTTTGCCTCTCCTCCACTTTTTCAATCCCTCTCTCCCTTTTGCTCTGAATCCCTGCAACGGAAGAGGAGAGAAGGGAAATGTTGGCTTCTTTACACGCTCGGCTTCGTTTTCTAATTAATGTTGTACTTTTATTTTTAGATATTTTGTTTGGATTTTGGTAGATTCTTTTTTGACATCACTTTTTTCCACGCACACTAGCTAAATCAAAGTAAACGGCACGAAAGACTTTGCAAGTTGTCTAATTTAGGCGGTAATGATGACATCATCACCTGTACTAATAGATATAAAGTTGGAAAATATTAGGATAGAGGCTTTTGGTAGTTGAAGAAGGATTTAGTAAATTCGTACGTAAAATAGTCAAGATTTTACCGAAGGTTACTTTAGATTAAAGATAAATTGGGACAGGACAACAAAGGTAATAAACTAAAACTAAATAATTATGTTGTAGCCTATTGTAAAAAATGATTTCTGATAAAATATTTGATATTTAAAAAATGATTTCAGC
>JAEIIO010015917.1:0-24616 GCA_018874655.1 Drosophila diplacantha | reverse complement strand
CGGAAATGCTTTTTTGGTGGAAATGAAAACCACAGTGTTTTCCATGGCACCCCTGAATATATACGTATATGTGTGTGGTGCGGAGTGTATGGTGAGTGAGTGTTTCTGGCAGCGTATGGAGGCCCGAGGTTCCTCGGAGCATCTTCATTAACGGCGGGCGATTCAATTAAGTCCAATGAAATGTACATAAAAATGTCCATTGTTTGCGGAGCCTTTTCAGGGTCAGTGCGGCATCTCAAGGGCCCTCTCGGGCGCCCGGCTGGTAATTATTTTTGGAACAGCCCGGCTTAAATCTAATCCACAAATAAATACTCTTTTTAGTTGGCCGCCATGATTTATGCAACACTACTTTAACGTGCGCATTACACGAGTGTGTGTTTTGTAACCACGTGAGTGTGTGTGTGTGCGGTCCCAAAAGTTTTCCTCATCTGAGCCCCACAGCTCAAATAATCATTATCCGAATAGTTACCCCTTTGGGCTCATTAACACATCATCATCGGGCTGCGCTGCCATGTCCTGGTTGCGGCGCGTGGTAAAGACCTCGCGCAGACCAGGCAAACTAGGCACATCCTTAAAGCCATTTTCCCTACAAACCCATTTCCCAGAACAGGCCATAATGGCTTAATCGTATGGCTCACAGGCTAGAGAAACTTCCAAGGAAGTATTCCTACTTAATGACTTTGCAACGTAGCCTTATCGATTAAGTCGATTGCAGAAAAGGTGCAGGCTTAGCGCTAAGTCGGTTTGAGAGAAGGATTTTATTTTAAAGCCCATGGAAAGAGATCTGGCATTCATTATTTAATGTAGGTGTTTAGTAGGACTTGTGCTGTTATTTCAATTAACAAATGGTCGTTGCAACGTAGCGTAACTCAATATTGCATTATTAAATACCACTGAGTGTGAATGCGATATTGGCTAGGACTTGTATGGTAAATGCAAATGCGAAACTTAATATTGCACGTTCCCAAAATTGAAAGTTGGCTGAACTGAATTCGTAAAACACATACAACTCTCTGCTGGCCACCGTTATTGGAAAGGGAATAAATATTTATGCCCTAGAGCTGGCTAGTGTGCAAAAGAGGGAGCTTTAATGGCTTTACTTAAATGTTTGGTATAATTACATATATTCTTTATATATAGTACATGTTGGTTCGTGTGCCGGTATTCAGTAAATCCAGCTTTTGTGTTTGCTTACACTTGAAGATATTCATGTGTTAAACAGCTTGTGCTGGCGGCGCCTGAAACCAAATAAGCATTTAATGCGCACGCTACCCTCGGCAAGTGGCTTGCCACACATGTTCTGACCATGAAAGCCGTGCCACTCTGCCGCGGAAATGAGTGTATCATCAAAATTCTTCAAATCATGTCATAGTCCTGCTCTCTGCAGATGGAGCAGATGCGTCTGCCGAAATAAATGGCACAGAATGTGTGGGAATTCCGGTTTGTTGGCGGGAGCAGTCCTGCAGGGAGTGGGAGTGGTGTCGCGGAGCACTCGTACTTGGAAATAAATAACATGCTAATGCCTCATGTGAGCCCAAGTTCGTGGCCGAGTCTCAAGTGGATTGGGGCCCGCATTTACATCCAGTGAATTTTGTAATTCCGGGACCCTCGGCTTCTTTTTGAATCTCCCACGCAAACTTAAAAAATTCCACTCGTTATAAATAAGCTCGACAATTTGTTCGCGCTCCGCACTTTATTCGCTGGCCTGTCCTTCTACATTTTTTTCTTTTAAAGGACACGTGACACTCGATGGGTCGAGCTTGGCGCGAAAGTGTTCCCCCGGGACTGGGGACCATCCCGCATTCGATTTCAGGCTTCATTAAAAATGTTTAGTGCTTTGTTCACGCATCTGCGGAAGCGCGAAACACGAAGCTCGCTCTAAAATAGCGATGAGTGGAAATAAACGGGCTTTTCCGGCAAACCATCATCGCCACTGTCTGATTATTAATGCAGAGCCCTCGACGACGACCCCGAGCCGCAGGATAATTATTGCAACGTCCTCTGTGTCCTGCACGCTGATTTACTGCACTTGAAATAGCCGAAAACTTTTCGCCATCTGCACATGAATATAATGGGAATATTAAACAAAACTGAAACAATGTTCAGAGCTGGCAACTTTGGGTCGCCTTTATTCATCCCGACCGAGTCAAGAGCCACTTTAGGGCATCCTTGGGATCGGAACAGCAGGCGGGCAGGGGCCATCCCGTGACCCATTTCCCGCCCGGGGCAGCGGAGGACATGCAAATTTATTTTAGACAACATTTTATTACGTGGGCCGCGTGCTCTTTTTTCTTATAAACGTCTTGGTCGCGGCAATAAAATATTTATTATATACTTAGTCAAATTTTTTCCAATCGCCGGGTGGCCTGTGCATATATTTCGGCCCAGGATATAGCATTCCGTTCAATACAATTTGCCAAGTCAGCGGGTAGCAATTAATTGGCCTTCCCAGCATTGGAAAGTTTGCGCGGAAAGTTTCGCGCCTTTTCAAGAGTCATCGCCAATATTTGTTTGCATTATACCGAGAACTTTTCAGACTGGCAAAGCCGCAAAACGACTTATTTAATTAAAAAGTAAAAGCGAAAACGTTGCACATACGCAGTGTTGTACGCCAGGGGCTTCCCCTCTTTTCCTTGTTTTTAATTTTGCTTGTTGTTTGCCGCGGATCATCGACACTGGATAATCGTAGGCGGAACCTGTCGAGTTTCCTCCATTTTCCACTCTCGATTTCAACGGCCTTTCACCCCGGACTTGGTGCGTGATAATTTTATGCAATTGCGGTCACATTAATGGTTCGCATTCGGTTTGATTTAGGACTCGAGTGCGTGGCATGGAATTTGCAATTACACCGCCTAATACCCGCCCTATTTCCACACTCACTTGCCCTCCCGTCTCGGCTCCCTTCTGTGCCGCTGACAGCTCAACTTTGAGCCTTTACGGCGGGCACGTGTTGTTGGTGCGTGTGATTTATGCTTTATGGCTCGCCCTCCCGCCCCAGAAGCAGGCAGCACTCCTTCTTCGTGCAGGCCAGGAGCCAGGAGCCAGGAGCCAGGATGTGCGTGCTGCCAGTTTTTAATTGCTTTCCCGCTGTCGAGCCCACAACTGAATTATTGATGTAGGTCAGAGGGAGCACGCGGTATCGCCGGAAATAGGCTGACAACGGGGAGGATATGTAGTCGATGGAAGGACCCTTGTAAACCTAAGTGCATGTCCTGCAGACTTCGGTGTGTCAGTCACTCAAGGGTACACGTAGTGAGCCACTTTTGCAAGACTTCATCCACAGTTCAGCAAGTATTCTTGGAGCCACTGAACCAACTGAATCTTAATAAGCCGTATTGCATAAAACATTTTATTGAATAATTGAGAACAGTAGATGAACCTCATCGTAAATAAATAAGTGCAAGCCTTTGCAAAGGTTTAGTTGGAAATTAAGTGATTAGCTCTAATTCTGATTTAGATTCAATTTTCAGGGAATTTATTTATTTGTATACTAACATTTTATTTACAATCATTTCTTTATAATTGAATTTCCAATCTCTTGTTTGGTTAGTTAGTTTCCACGAAGATGTACGCCTTCGAAATACTTTAGTCTCGGTTGAAAGCGTATTTTTAGGGGAAATTGATTTGTTTGCCATTCTATTAAGCGGAGGGCTTAGCTTTGTATTTTAATTGGCTTTTCCGCATTTTGGGCTGTTATTGAATTTGCACAAAGAATGAAAAGCCGTTTTCAATTGCCCATCCATAAATAAGTGGTTCGAGGTGCCGGCGACACAATTTCAAAGGAAAAGGCTTATCGAGGGCAGACTGTCAATGGGGATTTAATGCCATTAACTTGGGGCTAGAATCTGTCATTAAGGCATTAATAACTTTCGAAAGCGGCTTATCGAGCGAATTGACAACAATGGAAAAATACAAGCAACAGACAGACAGTCTGTCCTGGGGCTACTTACAGCAATATTCTGGAAAAGCGGCTCAGTTGCCCACATTCCGTTCTAGGAAGCCGTAGGGCCCTCTCCGTAGGATGTGGAAGTGGAACTCGAACTGGCTTTGGGCGTTCAAAGACAGAGCCCATTTGGCGAAAAGTTATGGCACTGGCATTTTATAAGCGAACGTGTAATTTTGCGCCGATAATCAATGAATCAGCTGCATAAGAGAGTCGCCCCGGCAAGGACGAACTTTTTCATTTGAAAGTAATGAAAGACATTCTGCTGCGAGAGTACAAAGTGAGGGTGCGCCGCGAGTAACAAATAACGAATAAGGAATGCCCCGCCCCCAGACACTTCAGAATGTTCATCTGCACCACACATTCAATTTGAGGAGCAGCAAAAATGTGATAAGATTTATGGAGCATCTTCAAAGGGGAGCTGCCGGGAGGGGCGAGGCCAGGGCAGGATCCCTGCTGTTTCCCAAGCGTGAATCTCATAAAACAGACAGTGACAGCAACATGGCGCTAAGAGCGGCAACGTCAACGACGTTTTACATTACGCAAGTACGGCACCCAGAAGGAACCACACACATATGTAAGCTAGACACTGGGAAAATCGTGATCTTCTAAGGTAAAAAATCTGCCAAGGCAGCTTTAAGGGGTTTTCGAAGCTCTACAATGCTTAGAAATTCATTCAAAAATGTTCTTATGCCCAAGTTACATTTTCTTAATACTTTTCATTGGGTTTGTTGTACCTAAAACGGCTTAACTATAAACTATACAAAGTTAAAGTTAAAAATAAACCCATTTTCCAGTGAAAATTTTTCGAAATAAAGCAGTGAAGCAGTGCAAGCAGCAGCCTGAAATTCAAATGCCAGGACCCACAAGTGTGTTTTCATGGCAACTCTGCTCTCTACGCTGTCACAATCAGCGTCACAGTCGCACAACAAGAAATTGCGTATAAATTTGTTTGGGATTGAATTTGAAGGAGTGCGGGACGCAACCAAGCAGGACCTGCGTGTCCTTTTCTCCGCTGCCTGCTCGCGTGACACCCGACAGATATACTCGCATCCCATCCCGACGTAGGGCCCCAGCAGCGGCAGCCACATTGCGGCCAGGAGGCGACTTATTAGAAGGCCGCAATGTGTTGACAGGCCCGGGCAATCAAATAACAAAGTTTTTCTCCACCCGACGCGCCCCGTTCCGCCCGAGCAAACTTTAGTTTTGATGTACGAGTGCGTATGTTATTGTGCCGCAGCATCCGTCACGACAGCCATCAGCCATCAGCCATCAGCCTTCCGCCTTCAGCCGGTAGCGTTAACTGCAGCACGTAAAGTGCTTAATCGGCTGGCAAGGAGACTATGGGATGGCCTGAGTCCTGGTGTGAGCCCTCCCCGGGCAGACCCGTACGCACGAGTTCATTTGTTGTTCTGTCAAAACGCTTAATTGATTTAAGCGACACAACGACGACACACGCGTTGAGCACACACAATTGCCGAAAGCACGCTTGGCTGAGAACTTTAATAGGATGTAGCACAATGGTGTGTAGTTTTCTCGCAAATAGTTGCCTTAAAGGACCACTGGAGGGGAAGTAGCTACAGGTCCAGGTAGCCTTAAAGGTGTGGGTTTCATTTATTCAACATAATTTGATAAACAATGCCTTTGGGAGATTTACTTCCATTGAAGCTCACACTATCCTACTATTATTTACATTTTGAAAGATTGTTTCCTTGTAACTGATTTCCAGCTTTAGGTTTTTGTCTGCCAGACACGCAAGCTAAGTAATTGGTAAAGCAAACTACATTTCTGCCTTAATAAATTCGCCAATGCATAGGATATTTACTCGGTAAATCTTCCAGCCGTAATAAATTGATTTAAAAATCAGCCCGGCACCAGCAAACCTTCATAAATTCCCCTAGATTATTGCTTGTAAACAATAAGAAAAGGTCACCTGTTACTGTGCCAAGCAAGTCCTTAGAGCAAATAATAAAAAGGGAGATTTGTTAGCGTTCTCCCCAGACGTGCTCTCCTGCATTCTGAGCACAAGCCGGCATTTGGGCTTGCAATATTCATGGCAAGACAGGCGGAAATACCCAGACAACCCGCAGAATGCAGCCGGAAACTTGTTAAGCTGAGTCAAGAATAGTGTCAGTCCCTGCGCCCTTGCATTCGAATTTAAAATGTTGCAAACGAGAGTGGCAGAGTGATTTATGAATCTGTTACTCTTCGTTACTCTTTGTTCATTTGTTTTTGCTTTTCTGAGCGCATATCTGCCTTTGGCAAAGCCCAGCAAAAAGATAAATGGGACGAAAAGTTATTATTCCAGTCACTAGTTAGCCACGGGCCAGGAGGCAAGGCAGAAAAAAGAAACAGGGAGATACATATGTAAAGTCCTCGCCCAAGTCGAGAGGAGTGTTCACATGCTGTTTACTCTTGAAGACAAAGTGCAAAGTTCTACAAAATGGCCACGTGTGTGGCTTTTTTCTTGGCCAGAGTTTGTTGGCCGCCAGAGACCCGATGGACAGGATTCCGATTCTTCGATCTGTGCTCCTTTGTGGTGGCGTGCGAATGACAATGGCTAACTCGTTAAATATTTATTTATGTTTTTGGCGCTGTGAAGCGAGAAATCAACAAGTCCAGGTCCCGGCCTCGGTTCTGACGCACCCCCCGGGGCTGTGACCTTCGATGTTTGGGGTCTCGAGTGCCGCAGGGGGTCGGAATCGAAATCGAATCGAAACAAACGAAGTCGAGCGGCTTTATGGGCCAGTATATTGAATTGCCATTTGACTGCCGCTAAATGCAGCTTAAGCCAAGATAACCGCGAGCTGCCATAAAAGCGGCTCCAGGTAATCTCCCAAGGACTCGGAACTTCCTGCTCCGATTCCCACCGACAGTATTAAATTAAAAACCCCATCAAAGGCATTAATATTAATGGCGCAATTGCGACGTTTTATGTCTATTTATAACAATTTACTAAGCCGCCGTGCAACTTGCATTTTAAAACGAATAACTGCCGTACGCAACTCACCGCACCCGCCGGGGAGACATAAACTTAAGCCCCAATATTTTACCAGAAATAAGCAGTGTAATGCCGGGTAAAAACGAATGGCGTAGACTCACCGGGCCACAATAAAACTTGGCTAAACAAAACGCCAGAAATAAAACAGCTTAAAGGATACAACACATACGTAGGCCGACCCAGGCGGAGGTAAATAAAAAAGTCCTGAGTGTCCAAGTAACAGCAATCATTAATAATAAAATCGCTCGTCATACTTGGCTTTAATGAAAGGGCTCATTATAGTTTAATAGCCAGGCCGTGAACCGAACCATAAATGAAGCTACACTAAGCACTCTTACATATGAATAGCTTCGGTTCAAAGCACAAAATTAGCCCGGCAAAATTTGCTTTCTAATGTTACCAAGGTGACCGTGACCTTGCTTGTATTTTCCATTGCGTAGAGCTTAAGGTGAACAAGGTGTTAAATACCCATCAGAAAGTATGGTGAGATCTAAAAATTATATCTTATGCCTGAATATAATCACTCCGAAAGCAATTGCCATCACTATGAAATGGAAGGACAATTTCTATACCAATACGGTAAAAACTCACCCGTAGATGCTTTATTGTGCGGCAAAGACTTTTTTTACAGAATTTCCTTGGTTACAAGGAAACAAATTGAATTGCGTCTTAGGATATCGATTTTATGTGGAGGTGCAAAAAAAAACTGACACATTGCATTAACTCTCCAGCTTCTTTATTAGGAACTGCTCAATTTGTGTACAAAAATATATTGCCAACTAGCTTAACTTAGTTTGTAACTTTAAAACTTTATCTTTGCGAGAAAAGTTTTAAGACTTCCATAAGTCACTACTAGCTGCCATCCTAGCTCGGAAATTAAAAATCCAATTTGATTTAATCTTGCGCTGCAACGCTTCTGGGACTTTTTACCAGGCAACATAGTCCTTCATTCGTTTGCAAGCTGCTTAATCGACTCTAAAAATAACTAATTTGGTACAGAAACTTGATAGCTTTCAACTTGTCCTCAAAAACATTCAGATCCAACTAATAAGAACGAATTTCATAGAAAAATTACTATCTAAAAATACCCACACAGCCAAAGATATAACCCTTTTAAGGCCACTAAGTTTAATTATACGATAAAAGGGGTTACTTCTTAGCCGAACTGTTTTTCCTACCAAAAATAGGAATGTCTTGCGGAAAATAATAAAAATCAAAAGTTAGAGCGACGCACTTTAGAGAAGGGCACAAAAGGTTAAACTTTAAGTTCTTGTTTGTTTAACTTTTACGTGAAAGCCGCCTTTCCCCAACCTTTAAGCCCACGCGCGACCTACAACCGAGCAACTACGTGCAACTCGAACACGTTGCAACCGATTTTAGTTGGGAGAGCGAACCCAACGCGGCTGCATAGTGTTTAATATGGAAAATATAAACTTAATTTAATATACAAATTAAATGTTAAACTTCATTGAATTTGCATATATTAAATAAAGTTTATATTTTCCAAAGTGTACAAAATGGAGTATGCCTTTTCAGAACTCCAAGGTTAAGCTCTTAAGCTTATAATTTTAGGCCTTATTTGAACAATTCTTTAAATTGAACATTAACAAACGTGATTCCATTTCTATATAAAATAATAATGATAATCCAATGCTTTACACACCTCGCTCTCTGCCCGAAATAAAAGTTAAATAAGGAGGCATTTACAAATTATTTGCACTGTATTTAAATACGATTTAAACTCGATTGCAAGGACAATGTTTATATTGACAACGCAGAGGCGGACTTAATTAACATGATGACGCGTCAGTGGTTCACCAGCGCTTCCCCTCCAATTCCAATCCTGATCCTCCGCAATGCCAGTGCCTCTGTGCGTTCCGTGAGTCGACGGTGTCCCTAAAGGTATGTACATGGGTGGTACTTCTAGGAGATAAGATACTCGTACGCCCAGCAATAGCGCGGTGAGTGTGAGTGTCGGTAGGTGTGGCATAAGTAAGTAAAATACAATAGATCCGATCCGATCCGGTGCGATCCTACGAGTAGAAGGTCAGCACGCTCGTCTGGTTGCCGCGCACGAACAGGAACGGCGGCATGTCCCGGCTGAGGCTCTCCAGCCAGGCCATGTAGAGCGGCGCGGAGACGATGTTCTTGCGGGGCATTGGCAGGGTCATCACGACCAGGTCGGACTTGGTCGACTGCTCCCGCAGGTACTCCCGCAGGCGTAGGTAGCGATTCGTCTTGTCCTGCACCGCCAGCAGATCGTCATCGGTAATCAGCGCTGTGGAAGTGCGGGAAAAACAGGCCAAAATAGGTTTTATTATAAAATTAAAAGGAAATTTCACTTCTTAACTCCGATTAAAGACTGGGCTAAACTTTAAACAGCATACTTTCCGGCACTCAAGTTACTTAAAGTCATATTTAATTTCAAAGGAATTCTATTATATTTCCCACTACAAGTTTACGCCGTTTGTGCAATATTGCAACCAGGAATTTGCCTTCGAGGACTCACCATCATCCTCGTTGAGGGTGGCTCTGCTGCTGTTGCCGTTCTCGTTCTCCTTGTCGGCCACCACAAAGTCCTTGATTAGCTCGTTGAAAAACTGCGTGGATGTTTCCAGCGGCTTCTTCGTTATGTCTGGTATCAGCGTCAGGTCGGAGTAGTCTATCCGGAATTTGGACAGCAAGCTGGCCATCGAGCGCTGCTCGAACTCCAGCTCCGCCTTCTTGTTGGCCAGCGCATAAACCCTGAGGGCGGAGAAGGAAACAGAGAACAGAGGTTAGTAGGCCTCTAAATTTGCACAATATGAGGGTCTTGTTTGCTTTCCCACAGAAGAGAGTGCGTGCTGCATTGCAGGCCTTTTGTGGATATCTGTTGCTGCACTCTCAGACCTTCACGGATGTAACTGCATCATTTCCACTTTAACCTGTTTTCCTGCCTGGCATTTTTCCTCTTTATTTATCTTATTTTAGCCTTGGGAAAAAAGTTTTCTAAATTCTGTGGAAATATCGCAGTTATTTCTGTGAAAACGCTAGAATTTCACCTGCCCTAAAACTATGCAACTATGCACCTCCACAAAAACATATATTTGCATTCTGAAATTTCAAACTTGAAGTGATGCGGAAAACACTGAAAATTAATGGGTGTCTGATGGCTTTTCCTATGAAGGTTTTATTTTTAAAGCAATATAAGGCAACATTAGCGGTGTGAGTTGATGGCTTTTCCAATGAAGGTTTAATTTAAAAGGCAAGAGAAAATTAGCAGAGTGAGTTGAAGTCGTGGGAGAATAATTCGCAAGGCAAACATTTCCACAAAGAAAAAACATGTGCTATCCATTCCGGTGAACGGCGACCTTGAGGCAGGGAAAATCTGCAATCAGCGGCGGAGGAGAACACGTCCCCAGGTGAGAATTACCTGCGATGGCTTCTCATTTCAGCGATAAAGTAGGCAACGCCACAATTTCGCAGTGATTCGCGATAAGAGAGTGCTCACCTCAATTTGCAGGACTGCCAGGTGCGTCGGGTGCTGATGATGTAGGGCAAGAGGAGGGTGAGGCCTCCGTCGTCGTACAGCCACCAGACATCGATGACAGCTTGGCTGCGCTTCCGCGTGAACTGGGTGAGATCCGAGAGGACCTCCTTGGGCAGCTCGGCGCCGCCGGGACCCTTGTACAGGGAGGCGGGATCATCGTGCTTCAGCTTGGACTTGCGCAGCGAGTTGGTCTGAGGAATGCACACTCCCAGCATAAGTAAAGCGTATTCCGCAGAGTCACTTTCCAAACATGTAACTTACCACAAGATTAGCTGACTTGGCGTCCAGAGGATCCGGCATTCCGGACACATCCTTCGACTGATTGCCCGCGATGAACGACAGGTCGCTCGTGCTGGAGGCTAAATCGGGCAAACGAGGGACACTTTAATGCGAGAGTTCCAAAGACAAACAAGGACAAAGGGACTGGGACACAGCCACAACGTTTCATTCCAGACATGCAAAGACAACAAGCGCTAACACTGAGCTGCAGCCCAGCAGCTCTTCAATTATCCGACTATATAGTATACTATATGTACATAAATTTACAGCAAACAACCCGAGGACCCCTGGGCCACGTGTGGCCGCCTCAAAATGCTAAAAACCAATGCCCCGCCCTGACTGCCTGGACATTGTACGGGAATAATTTAAAATTCAAATTTACGAGCATTGCATTAATTTCCAGGCGGCAGATTGCCGGAAAAAGGTTTCTGCCAGCGAAACACACAGATGCTGTTCGGCACGGAAAACTGGAGAAACCCGCAGGGCTCCAATTTGGTCAGGACTTGGGGTTAGTTTGGCTGTTAAATGTCGTTAATTTGCGGGAAAGTTTATGGCTTCGATTGACATGCCTTCATGCAGCTGACATGCGTGGTAGTCTTGTGTGACTCTTTGGGTGCGCGGCATCTGCGTGTGGTTCATTCATATTCATATTTACCTACTCAGCCTACAACAACTTCACATTCCATTCAAGTACTCTAAGACACGCAAGAATCTATCTGTTCAAGTTCACCTGCACCGGCACCTGGCCAGGAGCGCATTCTCCGCAGGCCCTGCTTGAAGCGCACTGCCGATTCGCCGAGTCCCCGGAAGAAACGATATTGAAATGTGGGTGGTTGGATTGGGTTTGAGGCAAGGTTCGGGTTGGGTGGACCTTCTGTTTAACGTCAAATGGACTTCCACACTCTCAGCGCTTCGTACACACCGAAGGTCCACCCTTGGGCTCACCTTTGCCACTTGAGCCCGGCATGCTACTTACATTTGACTATCTTCAGGCTGTTCTGCTCGCTGTGGAGCTCGTTGCGGTTGCGGTCCTCTACGGGATTGCAATCGTGGTGCAGGAGTGCGAATTGATTGTGTGGTTAGGCAGGTGCGGATTTAGGGGGGTTTCAGGGGGAGAGAGACGCATGCAAGATATAATCAGAATTATAATTTGGCTGTAATGGTAATTCAGCGGTCTGGATCCGGCCGGACCGCAGCTACTCCTTACCTTGCGACACATTGCGACTCAGGGAGTCGATGCTGCCTCCCAAACCGTTCCGGGCACTGCTGTCCGCCGCCTGCAGGTCCCCGGAACTCTCGTTCGGCTGCAGGGTCCTCGGGACATCGGCGACCGTCTTCCAGCCATCCTGGGAGCCCAGCAACTGGGAGCAGTCCAGGCCCTGTGGAACCCGAAGAATGGCCACCGACAGGTACATGTCCAGGGCCTTGTGCATCACGTTGAAGTATTGATCCAGCTCCTTGTGCTCGCAAGTCTGCCAGTCAGTCTTGTAGCCCATCAGAATGATGTTTGGCTTGAGTTTCCCGATGCCGGAGGCCTGCATCAAGGCCCTGGTGCCCGACTCGAAGTCCTCGCCATCCACCAGCGCGTAGAAGCCCTTGACTCGGTGCTTGCGGAACCAGTTGGCCGCCCGCTCCTGCAGATATGTCCGATACTTCTGGGAACTAGAGCCGCGGAGCACGTGGCCGCACACCAGCAGCGACAGGTTCTTTGTGAGCATGTAGGCCAGATCCACGAGGACTGGCCGGGTATTGGGCAGACCCGACAGGACCAGGATCTGTGGCCGGTAGTTCTTCACGTGCTCCTCCACATTGTTCAGCTGCTGCACCGACATCAGAGCGTTCTTGTACGTCTGCGCCTGCGTGGTGGAGCCCCAGTTGACATCCGGCTTCCGGTAGGCCACGATTAAGTACAGCGCCAGCACCACGGCGAAGGTGATCAGGGCGGTGGCCCACGAGATCAAGAACATGACCGCCACGCACAGGGCAGCGCCCAGCAGACTCAGCCACATGTTGTAATACTGAAAGGGGCGCTTGGATCAGCGGATGTCCAAAGTAATACGAACTTCCAACTCACCTTAAAGGTGGGACGCCAGCCCACCGGCTTGGCCAGGCTGGCATGGAAGGTACTGAAGTTGATCAACATGTAGGCGGCCAGGAAGAAGTTCGAGATGAGCGGGGCAATCAGGTTCAACTCTCCGATCAAAATGAAGCTGAATATAAATAGAATATTTTACCACAAATAATCCTTACAATAACAAAATTGTTCTCAATTTTTGTAAGACTTAATAATTGGTTTAAAATATAGTTAAAGTACTCACGCGCATGCAATGATAAAGGTCAGCACATAACCGCGAACTGGCTCGTTGTTCTTGCCATAACCTTTGGCGAACCAAACAATCTTTGGGTACAACTCGTCCTTGCACAAAGCCTGCGGGGAATAAAGCTCAATTAAATCTCGAATTAATCTCAATTTATATTCTTTTCTTACCTGAAATACTTTGGGAGCTGAGACCAAGCTGGCCAGGGCGGAGGACAGAGTGGCGGCAAAGCATCCAGCGTAAATCAGGGGACCAAAGCCGGACACCAGTTCAATCACCTGGAAAGAGTTTTGTAGCCCAAAGGCGCATTCACCTGGACAGTTTGAAAATCAAAATATTATTCATATAATCAGAATTAACTAATTAATTTAAGAAAACGACTTACCAGGCTGGCAGTCGAGGAATGCATAGGAGCCATTGGCAATATCCGTCAGATTTCCAGTGGCATCGCGAGCCACTGTGGCACCGCACTGCAGGACCATAATCAAATAGGTTCCTGTGGTGATGATGATCGCAAGGATCGTGCCTTTTGGAATGGATTTTTGGGGGTCCTGAAAAGACGGAAAGGGGAAAAAGCGTTACTCACATATACTCATAATTTTAATTCAAGATAAAGACTAGATCAAGTTTGATATTCACCTTCAAGTCGCCAGATATATTGGCTCCTGCCAAAATACCCGTGGCCGCTGGGAAGAAAATGGCAAATACTGAGAAGAAGTCATGCTGGATGCCGCTCTTTTCCGGTCGATAGTCCGCAAATAGATTATTTTTGAACAAAGTGGCTGAAAGAGACTTCTAATTGTGACCACAATTCGTATTTAAAAATATCCAGACTCACCGTTGTAGCCCAGAAAGCCCTTGGCCAGTTCCAGATCGCTCTTCGGTCCGACGAAGCTGCCAATTACAAAGTCAGCAATGGCCACCAGCAGAATTATGAGTAATCCGATTTGCGCCTGTCAGCGGAAGAGGAGCTCATTAATTTCACAAAATCTCATTACGATGGAAACTCGGCATACGCACCTTGGCCTCCCACTCCATGCCGACGACGACTATAATCAGGAGCAGCAGGATGGTAACGCAGCCGATAATGCGCACATCCTGGACGCCGCCATCGACGATCGACCACTCAAAGGCGGTCATCATGGCCAGCATGGACTCGCAAAATCCCACAACATACATGGCGCAGGCCACAGCGTTCGCCAGCGAGAAAATCAGACCGATGGAGCCACCGAATTCCGGGCCCAGAGACCGGGATATCATGTAGTAGGTGCCACCTACGGGGGTGTGGAGTGTGTGTCAGAGAACCACTTAGAGCCCTTTAAAGGCGACCACAAGGGGGCCCGGGAGAGGGACTAGAATGCGACTCACCTCCTTTGATGACGCCATTAGTGCTTATCGCCGACATAGACAAGGCCGTGATGGTCGTGACAGCGGTCGTTGTCAGTATTAATACGAAGCCCTCGATGATGCCCGCCTGGCCCACCACCCAGCTGAGCCGGAGGAACAGCATCACGCCCCAGATGTTCAGCAGGCAGCGGATGAGCACACCTTTGATCCAGCCGAATTTCAAGATGCCATTCATGATGCCCGACTCTGGGTCCTGATTGCGCGTCAAGCTGTGCGTGTTCTATGGGCAAAACCGGCAGAAAAACTTGGTCTTTAATTATTTATCGGGTTATTTCCTATTAACCTGAATGTATACAGATTCTACAAATAATACTATTCCGATCGGAACCATGGAAACTTTGATTTTCAATATATATAGCCTATAGTAAGGTCTGCAGACAGAGCTTGATTTAAAGCCATATTCCCAGTAATTTCTTCAACCTATCAGCTCTGAATCTCAGTGTAGGGATGGGCATCAAGCACAAAGAGTATGGGTGCTTGAGAAAATTTCAATAAAGCTGTCTAGTGTTGAT
The DNA here is from genome assembly GCA_018874655.1 of Drosophila diplacantha. Taxonomy (NCBI): domain Eukaryota; kingdom Metazoa; phylum Arthropoda; class Insecta; order Diptera; family Drosophilidae; genus Drosophila; species Drosophila diplacantha. The sequence continues at coordinate 9,627 of JAEIIO010015917.1, read as the reverse complement.
AAATGATTCTGCAAATATCCGCAGGCTGCAGGTGGGGTAAATATCTGTCTATTCTATACGTAATTTTGGGTCACAGAGAAAACAGAGAGTTTAAAGGCTCTTTTTTCTTTTGTCAAGCACACAAAAAAATCCCCACAGGGAAATGGATGACTTCAGCTACCGGGAATTCCGACAAGAGGCCCCAGCCATGACATTATTAATAGATTAATCATACGCCCCCGAAACCGCAGCACCCGTGGAGCCAATTGAACCCGTGAACCTTGCACTTTTAACGAGACCCGGTCTTAATTGCTTATTATTACAAGATGCCCAGTTGACATTGAGCCCGAGCTCTGGCCGTAGTATAGGGAAAAGTTTGCTTAATTAAAACACCAAGTCTTGCTCAGCATTAAATGCTAAAAAAGAAGAGAATTTCTCATCAAGTTGCATCATGGATTACATTTTGGAATTGTGCAAGGCATCAATTTCTGAACGGGCCTTCAGCCGCAGCGCATAACAATTTATTTGCTCTTATTGACAGTCATTTGGTCAGCCAATTGTGGGACCAAAGACGCAAACAATTAGGCGAGAGAGTGTGGAAATCAATTAGCGTCAATTGGTGGCGTTGCACTTGTTCTTTACTTGGAAAACTTTTCAAAGTGATTCATGGGGAATCGCTTAGAGGTGAAAAGTCACTGGACTCGGCGCTGCATAGTCAAATTTAATGGGTAAAGTCTGCCGAAGAGTAGTACATATTCTGTGCCGAAGTGAGTGCGGGTCCCCGGCCAGAAATATTGCATTTGACAAGCAATTTTCCAGGGACTTCTCTGGGATTTCCCTCGCTGGCTGCAGAGCCAACGACCGACCAACCAATTTGAATCCTGGCGGCATTCGCAGTCACGCTCATGTGCCTGCGACGCCAACGTCTTTTCGTTTGAGGCGGGGCGACACTTTGTCGGCGGACGATTGACACTGCCGGGTCCGGGTCACTTCACGGGTTACGGGTTACGGGCTACGGGCTACGGGTACATATCGAATTTTCCCGAATTTTCGTGGGGGCGCTTAAGTATAAATTTAAATTTGACTGCGACCCCGCCTGGAACTCGTAAAGCACCGAAAATTGTTATTTTATGGGCCCTGCGAAATTGTAATTTGTGGCCCTTGGCGTTTACGACCCCCGCGGTAATATCCATTTAGTTGACCCGATCCCGGATGAGGAGCAGGAAGAGCGGAGAGGGACTCACCTTGCCCACCAGCGTGGCGTTGTGCAGCTCGTCGAGCGTTGGACGGTAGGCCGCCTGGATGGACATCATGTTGCGGTAGTTGTCCAGGCGGGGTAACGCCTCACGCGTGAAGTGCCTGCGGGAGATTCAGATGGGGTTTACTCTGACAGCTTCGACAGTGGAGCAGAGGGTACACAGAGAAAACACGACACTGAGACTCAATGTGAAATACGAATTTTATTAAACTAACAACAGTTGAAGTCATTGCTTTAACATCATAATACTTGTAGAGCTGAGGGATAATCAATCAATCATTCTTCTTAAATTTATTTGGAAAAGGTAGTATCATTTTTTCTCTGTGTAAGAAGGACGAGAGCAATGCAAACTGACCGGAAACTTTTACCATATTTTGTGTCGTACTCGTTGTCCAGCAGCTCACGCTCCTCCTGCGAGTCGTTGGACTCATCGGACTCCTCATTTTGCGGGTCCACCTGGAAGCGGGTTGTCGTTTGTATATCCTTGAACCTAGACGGCTTATCCTTGTCGCGGAAGCTGCTTTTGATGGATTGCCTGCGATGCAAAACAGAAACAAGGGACATGCTCATTATTTTCGCAAAACGCACATTTCGCCCGGCCCACGCTCCAAGTTTCCCCATGGTTACCACTTTAATTGGGCCAGAGCTGCACAAAGGGCCCTCGGATTATATAAAAAGTCAATCGACTTGACACGCCCAGTGAACAAGGATTCAATTTTAAACCCGCTGCCAATAGCTTTCATTATCAGCCAATTCTGTTCGGCGGAACTCAATTGAATTTATTTCGATTTAGTTGTGTGCTCGCCCTCGAACACAAACTTGCACTTTCTGATTGCCGCTCATTGTGCGGGGGCCCCAGATGTGCTTGGGTGCCAGGATGCCAGCATGCCAGGATGCCAGTCTGATAGTCTGCCAGGACAGCAGTCTAGCAAGGAGCAGACGGCCCCAGGACACTCCCACGCGCCTAGCAGGCCGTTCAACCACGCGACCTCGCACTTATTCCCCTCGGCTTTCTGGGGGCGAGCGTTGTACCCCTAGCTCCTTAAATGCGTTGCATGGCTGAGCTCCTGACATCCTGGCATACCAGACTCGGCGTCTCGGCATCCCGATAACCCGACACCCTGCTGGTTGCACCCAATAAACGAGACAAGTTCGAACGACTTGGTAACTACTAAGTGTTTTTAACACCTGCATCAGCTGCGGGACCTTTTGGGTGGAAATGAGCAAGACGAGAAAGGTGAATCTTTACGTTAACCTACTCTAACTGCCATTTCAGGGATTTTTCCGTATATAAAGTAAGTTTGCTACTGGTTATTGTTGATTCAGAAGGCATAAAAAAGACAGTTAAAGGTGGAACTAGTAACTAGTAACTTCTGTTTCAATTACTACTAAAATGTGCGCTCTGTTTTAATTACATCAAATATTTGTTTCTTGCATTTCATTTGCAACTAAAATTGTTCTGCTGAATCTTAATTTTGTTCCAGTTTTAAAACAACATTCTGATGAAAAGAATAGTGAGTATGCGTAGAATCCTGCTTCTTAGAATCAATTTCAAGAAGTTTATACCATAATGTTTTAAAATTTGTATAAAATCGACAATTTTTGCAAAAGCCTGGCTGCTAGGCGAATACCAAGTATCCTTCTGTCGAGTTGCGAGTCCCTAGTCGAAGCTCTTTTCACCAATTCGCCGAACGTCATTGTTCAATGGCCCCCAGATATTTATATGATATATGCTCCGTTGTCAGAGGGGCAATTTATGTCTGCGTTGCTGCGAGGAAAGTCTGCTCGACTCTTCGAATTACTTGGCGGCCACGAACGTGGAACGCAGCCATAATGATGATCTGGTCGATTGTGTGTCAATGGGATTTATTTAATTTGTGACGCAGCCGCAGGCGGGACGGTGTAGAAAATCCAGGAATTAATTATCAATCTGGAAACGCTGAGTGAATCGCTTAAAAGACAAGGAGGAACCCTTAAGTAAGCTTATCATTAATTTATGCAGGAACTCTCCCCTTGACGGCTGCCAATTTGAGCCGATTAAAAGGCATTTTTACATGAAACCGCTTTCCTCGTAATCGAAATACAGTTGCCGTGGCGCCACGATTTGCCAGGACATGGCCGGCTCCTCAAAGTGGGGTTGGGCCATAAACGGGGCCATAATATTTTCATAAGCCTCATTATCATAATTCGGCTGGGAAGCCCACAGAAGACGCAGACAGCGGCTGGCCAGTGTCACGCGACATATCGAATTGGACATTTTATAGTGTGATCGGGCGGCGATGACGGAGAAGAGGGAGCCATCGGAATCAACAGGACTATGCAAATTGGCTGCCCACTGCCAATGGGGAGCACAAGCGTAAATGATGGTTATTACCAGGGTCTGTGATTGGTGGCTTTGTTTGATTTCTGCTGGCGAGTGTTGAACCTTTTGCAGGCGATTGTTGAACCGTCCGCAGGTCGGCAAACTCTTGGCCATTTGATAGATGCGCCCCGATTCGGGTCCGATTCGTTGTGTTTCCCGGGAAAAGCGTGGACTTCAACGGAATTTAATCAATTTTGAATGATTGGCCTTGAAGCTGATGGACTGAAAATTAGAATTGCCTCAAATGTGGCGTGAATGATTAACCGGCATCGCGTCGCGCCGGCATGTTAGCACGTCGCTCCACTTTCAAGGATATCAATCTCATCTGCATTGTCGCCCATATTCCAACTAAATGATATTCAAGCTGGGGCCCCTTTAACGCCGTAATTCGTTCAAAGGACTCTGCCACCGGAGCGATAATTCCTAAGGCATTTTCAGCCATTCCGGGCCCTTCTTTCAACGCTGCGTCCTTTGTGGCCGGATGGAACAGGGGCGGAATGTTAACGCCATAATTAAGCGAGGACAAAATACAGGAGGCGACAAAAGCAATCCTTGTTTTGATGAAACACTAAACAATTACCAGAAAATGAAAAATTCAACAAATTTCCATTCTCCGGCACAATAGACAAAGGAAAAGGTCGGCTAGGGCAAGTCCCGAAAACCGCACCCGTTGTCAAGCCGGCGTACACTCGGAAAAATAATCAGCTGAGGCAGCATTTTAAATAAGTTAGTAATAAATTCATAAAAATTATTTTAGTTTAAGCTGGATAAATATTATTAGTCAGCAAGTTGTAGATAAAATTCGGAATATTCAACTCTTAATTATTTTAAATATCGTAGTAGTTTAGCCCACGCTTTGATACTTTTCTGTATGTTAAGTGTCCTTTCTAAGCAGCCTGCTGGCGCTAGACCCCTGACCCATTACATCCTATTCCCAGCCCCATGGCCACCCATCAGGACTCACCTCTGCTGCCTGGGCTGGTGCTGGTTGAGCATTTGTGTCGCATCGAATGTGTCGTCCTCGAGCAGCTCGCCCTCGGCGTTTGTCAGTCGGCGGTAGACCTCGTGCGGCCCGTTGTCGTCTCCGGCGACCCTGTCTCCGGATCCGGCTCCGGGTCCGAACCCGTCCTGCGCCTTGCGACTGTTGCCATTGACCGGATTCACTTGGAACCTGTTCGGGGGCCGGTCGGCGGCGGAGCCCAGCTCAAAGGAGATGGAGTCCGACATCTGGATTGCGGCGGACTGTGTTTGTTTGTCGGGTGTTTAGGTCCTCGCCCGGGGAAGATTTCGCCGAGTGCTCCTGCCGGTGCTGCTGCCTCTGACTCTGCCTCTGCGGTTTCCGCGTGCGGGTCGGAACTTCCAGGAAACGGATTCAGCGGACCCATCCACTGTGGCTAATTGTGTATATAGGTCCCTTCGTCGGCGCGCTCTGTGGGCAAAGGGAAATCAGGACTTCCGTTACTGGCTATTTAAAGGGAGCTGGCGCCGCGCTTAAAGCTATCTGAAAAGAGACGTGAGAAAAGAGGAGACCCATAAATCAAACTGAAGGGAAATCTCATCAGAAGGGCCCCGGGAATGCGCTGATTCAGCAAGTGTCCCGAATACGAAAAGGTTTTTCTAATGAAAACACACCACACCACACTCGATTATGCATTAAGACGTTTGTCCGACCCGTGCATACACAATTAAACATAGTTTGGCCTTCCCCTTGGGAGTGTCCCTTTCTGGAGGACACTGGAATAAAAACATTTTCTTGTTATCCCAGACAAACGAAAATACAGCAGAAAGTGTGTCCCTCGGGTTGTCTGCAGTTGGCTCCTTTCGTCGTCTGCCTTGGCCAGATGCCGGGACTCCCACAACCCTTTGACCGTTGTAGGTTAGCCTGGTGTTTGGTGGCCGGAAGGGGACAGATACTTTAAAGGAAACAAATAGCGAAATGTTTATTTTTCCACAGCGATGTCGGAATATGCTGCTGTCCTAAAAACACCCAACGCTGTGCGCTTGACAGTGCAAACATAAGTTCAATTAATTCACTTCAATTGCGAATAGGACCCTAGCTGAAAATGAATATCAAAAGGGGAAAATATTTCAAATTACATAAAAGTGAAAGGAATTTAAAAAAAGTTGAAACAAGTTGCCTAGAAAGTTTACTCAAACGCAATGGAAAGATACCTGTTGATGGGTTTTTAAACACTTGAATTTTTGTTTTCACATTTAATTTATTCCCAGCAATTTTTCGCTTGTTCATGACTGGATAAAATTTGTATGTTTTAGAAACAAGGCCAACTAAATGTATAAATTTGTAAAGGTTATTTACATACCCATGTGTACAGAAAAAAAGGAATGAAAGAGGTGGAAAGGCTCTCTTTAAATGTAAAGTTAAATTTCAAATGTCCCTAATTGGGGGCACTAAGACGTGTAGAATATCGAATTGAATATTTTATTACCATACGCAGATCTAGCTATTGAAATTGATATGATATCGAGTTCGTGAATCAATCGACTCCCTTTTAGTGAAATATCTTCAGGGCTTTTGGCCGATTTAAAAGTTCGCCGATAAGTAAAACTCACATCGGCTTTCACTAAGGTGTCGCATTTCAGTGACGAAATCCGAATAAGCCGCGCTGGCATTCCCTGGAGGTAACGAAAGAAAGCCTCTTGAAGCGCCCGAGGCAACTGTGCAGCGAGTAGTGACGAATGCCTAAAAATAGCTGCGACTCAAATTGGTGCAAATTAATCATGATTAGTCGGCTGCTGCGGTTGCCAGGTGGATGCGATGTGGATGTGTGCTGGCATGGGATTCCCTTTTGGGCAGCTCTCACCTGGCGCTAAGGGGTTTTTGATGGCGCCTGGAAAGGGTATAGTGGAAGTGCGGCAAAGCGGAAACGGAAGTGGCAAGGAGTTGCTCGATTTGATGACGATTTGTCACAGTTTTCCGTGCCTCCGCCTTTCTGGGTCAAGTTGAGAACGACAGTAACAACAAGTGCCAGTGGCACACAAAGGCGAACAATTAGCATAACAAATGGAAAAATAGCATAATAGGTAAGTCAAACAGAAGCGCCGAGAGAGACCGGGATAAGCAGCGAGAAAGAGACTGCAAAACGCTGCCTAATTACGCCAATTACGCCATTTTTTTACAAAAGTTGTGGGAACTTTGCTCAGCTGAGCAGCGCAGAATTTGTACGAATTTATTGCAGCAATTAAGATCTTAATTCAATGAACCCTGTCTCGTTCCCATTCCCATTTGCAGTGCCATTCCCCGGCAAACAGATGCCAAAAGGCAGTTGACAGGCGGCATCCTGGACAGGTGCACCGAAGCTCCCGGCTTATCAGCGTGAGACACAAAGGGCAACCCAACCCGTTGACCCTTCACCCCGGCAGGCGGCCAATGATAAGCGCAAAAGCTGCCGAGTTAAAAGTTTCGCAGGCGTCAGCTGGCCTTCGACAGATAGCAAACCAGTTTTGGCCCTCTGGCCAAATGCACAGAGAGAAAGGTGGCATTCAAATTCGACTGTGTTGATAATAACAATTTCTTAACTTTAATAAATGTAAACCTACTTAAACTCAACACTTTCAAGTAAGCGTCGAGATTCACGTATGTTGCTGCGAGAATCTTTACTTTTTCTCTGGGTATCCAGTTCGAGCCACTTTGCAGCGACGTTTGCTTGATTTATGACCCCATTTCTGATTAATTGGCCATTTGTGGGGTTGGGTGTTGGAAAATGAAGCATTTAGCTAGCTATTTCTCCGCTCCTCCTGCCACAAGGAAGCACTGGGTGCTGTAAAAAACGTATCTGAATAATAATTGTTGACAGTGCCCCCGCCTTTGGGGACCCAGTTGTGATTGCCACTGCGATTTCCCTTCGCAGGCAATTCCATTCGAAGCGGTGCCCGCGCCCAGCCTTTCATTACTCAATTCCACGCCCATTCGCAATTCAATTGCCACAATAAAATACGATTTTTACAACGTCGGTGGTATTTGGCAACAATTGCATATAAAGCTTGTTCTACGCCCCGAGCCATAGGCCGACTTAAATGCTTAGATTTAATGGGCCCATTTCCGCCCGCGGAACTGAACTGTTTCAAACTGTTTGGAAAACTTGAAGCCCAGCTAGGACACGACATAGCAGACGCTCCAACTGCTGGAAAGGGGCTCGACATTAAAGTTGGAAGTTGACAGGCAGGCGGGAAGACGGTTAAATATTTTATAAGGCCGAGCAATTCACACCGCCAGCGGGCATCAAGTTGTAACTGCCTAGGAATTTTATTGCACGACCTCAATTACAAGATGCCCCGCAAAAAAGAGCAAGAGCAACAACAGCCATAAAACATGGAAACTGGCCCGCCGTCAGCAACTAAGAAGGTCCCTGCCAGCGACCTAATGACAGGACATCACATGTCACGTGCTGTTCGCTGTTGCCATTGCCGATATTGATATCAATCGTTTTTATGCCCCCGATCCAATCCCGAGCGGTAATCAGTGATGTGGCACGCACAAAAAACAAAAACTTTCGCCGGCCAGCTAGCTGACTGATGTCGGACAGTATCCGTTCATCAGTGGATGACAGGAGGTCATCTGGCAGGACACACATGAGGAAATAAGTCAGTGCTGTCAGGGAAAGCGGGGAAAAAAGGAGCAAGGAAAACACAACAGTCAATTTTCATACAACAGGTGAATATTTACACTTTTTAGTTGATTTCTTAATGCAATTTATAGTAATTTCAATAGAGAAGTTCTTCAGTTTAGTCCTTCTTTGATCGTATTTAAAAACTATAAATAAGCAACAGTAGAAGCAATGCCAACATAGGTTTTAGTCCTTAAATATTGAATAGGAAATCAGCACTAAAAACGAAAATTAGTTTATTTTTCCGCTTCTTCCTATCAAAAGTTGATGTCATAATAAAATCAAACTGCAATCGTGATTCCAGAAATTAATCCATTTTAATAGATGCTCACATAGCTCCCCAAAAAAGACAAATGAGCAACACTGGCGCATATATCTCTTAGATACGCATCAAAGCGGATTAACAAACCAGGACCCCGAAAGCAGGGCAGATAACAAGGACTCGGACTAGGACTCGGACGCGGAGGAGGACTGGGGAAAAGCCATGCCAACAAAGTGTCAAAAACACACAGCAGAATTTGACCAAGTCAAGCGTGCTGATCCGCATTGTATTACATTATTGTACGCCCACCGAAACGGCCAAATAAACTAGCAACTAGCTGGCGAAGAGAAGAATAAATAAAAATAAAAATCAGAGAAGGGAAAACTAAGCGGAGCAAAAAGGAAAATGCGAGAAAAATGCAAAGTAGCTGGGACCTGGAGGCATCCACATCCCCATCCTCATCAACGGACAGATGGACCCAAAGGGACGGAAGACTCTTTAAGCCAAAAAATGCAAACTGTTTGGTAATAAACAAGAATGGAAGTCATTTTGGCAATTGAGCTAATTCCTTTAGCCCACATTTCATGTCGGCCCAAAGGGTTGCTCCGCCTCGAGCGCCGACCGCTTAAGCGATTAAGGAGCTACAGCCATGCGACTGACAGGCATTAAAGCGTTAACGTCCATGTTGTCAGTCCGGGCTCCGGGTCTGAGCTGGGAGTTGTGAGTTCTGAGTCCTGAGAAATGACGTAACATTCCTCACTCCGCCCACGGTCTCGTGCCCGTGCTTGAGCTCCTCCTCACTGACAATTTAATGGCCTCCCGGGGAGTAAGTAACATCCTCGCTGCGAACTATGTGGACACACATAAATCTCACAGAAGCAAAAAAAATTACTAATATATGTACATATGTCCGGTCACTGACTGAAAATGCACTACAAGGAGCTCAATAGAAGTAAACAAATATAACAACTGAATTGCAATTCAATTCTTAAGATAATATGGTATCAATTCGTCAGAAAACTTTTACGAGGCCAATGCCAACTTCCATTTAAATATTAAAACCAATATTAAAACGAATTGCATACTTAAAATTATTAATAAATTTATAAAGGATATCATTTCAAGGTAAAAGAAGACAGTA